>PVKH010002230.1:0-27756 GCA_004027955.1 Chaetophractus vellerosus
AGCAGAGTCTATGGGCTGTCCATGTGCCAGTTGGGTCCAAAAGCTCAGTGGAGCTGCAACTCCTACTCTACAACTCAATGGACTCACCCAGGACACCTAGTGGGGAGATGATGATGGACAATGGCTATCCCAGGGAATGGAGAGAGTCTGCAGCTGCAGGCAGGATAATCTCATCCATCTTATCCATGGGATATAAGCCCCCTCTCACTTGGAGGTGGAGGGGACATCACCATCCCAGACTCCTCGGGATTGGGGGAAGAGCTATGGACTAGAGTGGACTTACTTTTATCCTGTTATAGACTTATTGTGATTCACACAATGGAAAAAATTACAAAATTATGTGGAACCAGTGGTCACTGGATGCTTTGGGGGCAGGGAGAGGGAAAAGCAATTGTAATACAGGGGCTTTTTCAGGACTTGGGAATTATCCTGAGTGACACTGCAATGACATTTTATATCATCATATAACATGCAGATCTGTGTGGGAGAGAGTGTGATCTACAATGTGAACTATGGTGCATGCTTAGTGGCAGAGCCCCAGGATGTGTGTATCTATTGCAGGTTATGTGCCACACTAATGAAGAAGGTATATGTGGGAGGTTGTTGGAGGTGTGGGAGGTGGGGCATATGGGTACCCCTAAAATTTTTGTGTAACATGTATGTAATCAATGTATCTTTTAAAAAACTAATTAATTAAAAAATAAAATAAAATAAAAGGTTAAAAAAAAGATATTGGATAAGAGTGCATTGACTGCAATGAATTTAAGGTCCTTGAAAGGTGTAGTTTTAGACTCCATAATTTAAAAGATACATAAGTTAACAAGGGTGTTTAACTTTTAAATCTTTAGTTTTTTTAGATGTAAATAACTAAAATTTTTATTTTTTAGAAAACAAACAAACAAAAACCACCATTAGTGAGGACATTGTGTCTTTTTGGTTATGTCACTTCTGAATGGAGCTTGACTTCACTTTAAAATCTTTCCTGGGTGATACTCCAGGAAACTTGTATCCTTATGGATAAGGAAGTGTTCTGCCAGGGAGCCTTTTTCCATTTTACCCAGTGACATTATTTCCCTGCACTTGGACTAGCTTGATGCTGTATCAAGTTGAACTCAAATAAATCCTTAAAGAACAAGTTTACAGAAGAATAACGCACTTGGAAAGCTTCAGTCATAGTTTATCTAGCAGGAAGTATCTCAGTGTGAAATAAAACAAAACAAGAACAAACAAGCAAAAAAGAATTCAGAGTTTTTCTAAATTATTTATTGGGTATTAATTTTTTTTCTCCTAGTAATATATCACCAGTTAGTCAACAAAAAATCATTGAGCACCCATTTGTTCCAGGCATGAATGGGGAACATACAGAGTGAACAAAACAGGCAAAGCCTTTACTCTCATGGATATTACACTATAATCAAAGCAGACAGAAAAAAATCAAAATGAATAAGAAAATTATGTAAAATATTAATAGGTAATAAGTAGTATGGAGAGAAGCAAAATGTGGATGGGGGAGAGGTTACTATTTTAAACAGGGTGATCAGGGAAGGCCTCACTGAGAAGGTAATATTTGGGCAAAGAGCTGAAAGAAATGTGGGAGTGAGCCATGTGACTATCTGGGGAAAGAGTATCCCAGGTAGTGAGAATGGCAAGTGTAAAATTGGAGTACGGAATCTATGATGTTTTTTAAAAACAAATAATACAGAGGGTTATATATTCAAAAGCAAAGGATCCTTGTTCCACTTTTTCCTACTGCCACTCCACTTCCCAAAGGAAACTATTTAATTTCTTTTTATTTTTTTCTGATTTTAGTTCTGTTGGTTGCTTCCAGGGCTCTAATTAATATGCTCTGTAGCAATTTGATATTATTTATGAATTACAAAAAAGATATTATATTTGTAAACTGGTCTGTTCTTCTGGGCATGATACACTTTGCTTGTATTCAATTCAAAGGTTTTACATTTACTTGATTAAATCAAGATTAGAGCTTTGATTAATCCACATCAGCAATGCATGACTCAGGGTTGAGTCTCCACTCCTTTGGTGGGCTGATAGAAACAGACACTCACTCAAGAAGACACACAGAAGACACGGAAGAGGAGAGAATTTGGTCATTTTGGTCCTGCCGTGTGACAGAAAGGAGAAGGCTCAAACAGCTTAAGCCCTGGGAAGAGAAATGAGCCCTATGCCAGTCTACAGCTGAGATGGGAAGAATCTAGGGCTCCAGAACCTTAAGAGAAAGAAGGAAGGAGAGACCAGGCAGAGGTCGCCCACCATCTTGCTTCAACACACAGCAACAGAACTTGGTGAGGAAGTAACCTTGAGTTGGACTCTTTAGAGCCATGAAACTGTAAGTTTCTACACCAAATAAATACTCTTCATAAAAGCCAACAGATTTCTGGCACTTTGCATCAGCACCCCTTTGCCTGACTAATACGTGCTCCTACAGCCTTGTTTTGATTTATCAACCTTACATGTTCTCTATTAACCTCCTGCAACAGGTGAGGATTTAACTCATCCTATCCTACCTCCCGCTTCCTGTTCCTCCCAGTTTTTGATAGATATACATGATTTTTAGTTTCTACACTAGTCACCATTGTAACTTTAAGGTACTTAAACTTCTATTTCTGGTTCCATTGATTTTGTGAGGAAAGGACAGCAGGAACTGGGAAGTGCAGACAGATCCATGGGGTTGAGCAAAGGCCAGATTTGGATAGGGGTATAAAGTCCAGAGCCCTTGAAGAGATACATAGAGTTCAAAGCTGGTCAGAGTCTAGATCAGTCACTATGGACAAAGATGATGAAATCTGAGGACCATTGGTCAAGGTGCAAACAGAGATTAAGATTAAGCACAAGTGGGCCTGGGGTCTAGTGTGGGGGACTTACCAATGAGAAGACTGGAATTTAAGGGCAACAAATCTGATTATCTGGAGAGACCGAAGCACTGGTCCTTCTTCCATGAGCAGAGGAGAAGTGCCCTTCTTGGGGCAAAATTCTTGCTTTTTGTTGGTGCACGATGCCACTTACTTGCTTGTTTGATCAATGTCGTGCCACTTACTTGCTTGTTTGATCAATGATTCTTACCTACTTCTTCCACTCTGCTCTGAATCCTAGGAGGGCTACCCCCATAGCCTGTATGACAAGCTTCCTTGCCAACTGGTTTCTGTCTATTTGTCAGCAATGGGAAACCCAGGAAGGGAGGGAAAAAAGATAGGAAGAAGCCAAGGCAATTAATCCCCCATTTCTCTGCTTCAAGTGGGGGTGGTGTCTTAAGTTTCCAGCTTCTGCCCCGTTGCCCTGGCTTCCGGATTTTGATAATATGGTCATGGCAACTTTCTGCTGCTGTTAATCTCTGAATTACCTCATTGTCCCTTGTTGGGCCTCTCAACTTTTTCAACACTTATATAACTGGGTCTCTGCATTAACTTCTTTCTGCTGAACCACTTGGCATGGGCTCTGTTTTCCTGTTGACCCTGACTCTAAACATGCTCTAAACAGTGAAGATACATTCCTACTACTGAATTAAGCCCATTGATTTCTGACTAGCACAGGACAGAAATAGCACAGGAGTTTAGGTAGATAGCATTTTATTGTTACTATTTCTCCCCCTTAAACTTGATTTCCCTCCCTTTTAGTCATATATATTTTTTCAGACACACTTATCCAATGCCTCTGATACACTCCAGCAGTGGTGCCACAGACAGGATGCTGGACACTTAAATTGCCTTCAGTAGCTGCCAAGGCAGATGGAGGATGTCAAATGATGATATGTGCACAGCGTGTTCTAGAAGAAAATGACAATTTAGATATAAATAAATCATTTGAGCATATGGCATCTACCTAGCTGTTTCAGTAGGTAAAACTGAAACTATTGGCTAAAATATGAATGCTATAATTATAAAAGGTTACCAGATAACTGAAAAATTAGAAACATAACAACTCACATCTATTAGAAAGTTCCAGAGGCGAACATGGTAATTATAGGCTGGTAAATTATTTTCATTGTAATTCTTGATAATATGGTAGAATTCAAAGATAAAGTATAGGGTCAGAAAGCAAATAATAAGCACAATCATTACTTAAAACAGGGTTTTGTATCTAATAAACACTAAACAAATGTGGAATGTTGGGGAAATGTGATTTTTGAGGGAGTAAATATGTGAACGAACATAGGCAAAGCAGAGAATAAAATTTACTTAGATATTGAAAAACTCTGACATAAAAAGTAATGGGAGGGGCCGGCTGCATAGCCCAGTTGATGGGGTGCTGGTTTACCGTATGGGAGGCCCTGGGTTCGGTCCCCAGGCCTCCTTGAGCGGGCAGACCGCCTCGAGAGGGCAAGCCAACCCAGGCGGGGCACGCCTCCGCGGGCGTTGCCATAGGCAAAGGCAAGCCCCCACAGGCAGGCAAAAAGGCAAGCCCTTGTGGGTAATGAGAGCCCCCGTGAGCAAGCGGGCCGCTGTGCCGGTGAGCTGACTCAGTGGGTCCCCCCGGGGGGGGAGACAGGTGGACACAGAGGAACGCAGAGAAAAATGAACACAGCAAGAACAAGCAAAAAGAGGGGCGGATGTATAATAAATGAAAAATAAATCTTTAAAAAAAAAAGTAATGGGATGCCATTTCCCCCCTTTTCAATTTGGCAAGATTTTTTAAACATTATCGTATTCAATATTGGAGTGAAAAATAGGTAAGCTAGAGGTAAATCAGTGTAATGTTTCTGGTAGGTAATTAGGCAATGCATATCCTAAATCTTGTGTGTTTGATGTAGCATTTTTCTTAGAGGAATTTATCCTATGGAAATAATCATGGATGTTTGCTTTGATTTATTATTATGGTTCATTATAGAATAGTTTATGAATGAAAAAAAAAGGAAACCACCTACATCTCCCTCAAAAGGGACTTGTTTAAGTGGTTAAGATATATCTGTACAATGGCATGCTAGGCAGTCATGCAAATGATGTGTAGGAATAATAAAGATATAGGGAAAGATCTATGATATATTGATAAAGTAAAGCAAGTTACAAAAACAGTTTGATCCCATTACATAGCTATACATAGAAAATTAAGTCACCCAAATGTTAAAAGCGCGAGATTAGGTGATTTCTTGTCCATTCACCAAATATTTATTGAGCCCTTATTATGTGCAAGGCTTAGTGCTAGGCGGAAATTGGGGCTTGCACTCAGGTACCACTATTAGAGCAGTAGTAGCAGCTTAGAAACAGTGTGACCCCCCTCCCTTCCTTGGGAAGCTGGGGACCAGGGGGAGAAGAAGAGTTGGAAGGGTCAGCCCCCTACAGGCAATTCACATGGGTCTGAGGCTGCTGGAGAAAGTGGTTCTTACCTGATTGTTTGTATCAAATGAGAAAATGTCTGTGAAAGAGCTTGGCAAACTATGAAACCTGAGCACAGGAAAGGCATTGTTAATGAAGGCTTCCATCACGTAGGTGCAGGCACCTGGGCCAGGCCTTCCTGGGCTTGTAGAGGCAAGGAGAGAGGGGTTGCTTTTGTCTAGAGAGGGGATGTGGACAGATCCTGGCAAAGGCACTGGCCACAAGGCTGGATTTCTACCATTTCTGGCCACCCCTCTCAAGAATGAGCTAATAGGGCTGGAAAAAATCCAGGGGAAGAGAACTGAGTGGTGAAGGGAAAGGAGCAACTTTGGCAAAAGGATTCATTGAGAAGCTAAGGACTCTCCTGTGGGGGAAGATAAAGATTGAGAGACTCTGAATGAAATGACAAGTAAAGAAGTATTTAACTGTATAATAGAATCAGGTACTAAGTAGGTAAAGTTCAGGGTGGATTTAGGTATTCAGGGATGATGAAAGCAAAAGGGATTATTCAGCAGCCTTTGGGAATGTTTAGGATAAATCGCTGAGCTCTTGATGTCACCATGATGAAAGACCCCCAAGTTTTCCAAAATAACCTTTTGTTTCCTCTCTCATGAGACAAGACTAGGACTGGATAGCTCCTAAACCTGACACCTATTTTAGAATTCTTTTCATTAGAGAACTGCCTGAAGAACTGCATGAAAAACTTTCTTTTTCTTGCCAGTGAAACTTCTTTGCAATGCTCAATACACCTGCAATTACTAATGCAATGTCTATAATTCTTGGGGAGCTCTATGAGGGCAGGGACTATGTCAGTCTTATTGACAGCTGTACCCATTGCCTAGCACAACTCCTGGCATACAATGGTACTTAATCAGTATGGTAAATTGAATGCTTTTTCCCCAAGAGTAGCTGATGAGGTTCTTCTGGTCCAGAGGAGTTGCCACTTTAAGACCCAGGCATGGGCCAATGGAAACATCTAGAGTATCACACAGAGATGTCAGGGTTGGAATCTGGGCTTTGTAAGGTTTGCCTCAAACCACCCACACTGCCCAGTTCAGCCAGTCTGTCTCTGCTTGCTCCACATATGACCCTCATAGACCAAGACATTTCCACTCTCTTCTACCCTGTTTCTGGTTTCAGAGCCTCTGCTTTTCTGCGTGTGACCACAGATAAATCTCTAAATTGATGGCCTGTCTGCGTGGAGTCCTTTCTTAGTCATCTGATTTATCAGGCCTGGCTGTTTGCAAATTTCTCCCTTGAGCAGCCCTTGTGGATCCAGTCCCATGCCAGGTTCTGGGATGCTGTCTTCTTCCTGGCTTTGGGGAGAGAGGGTTGGGGTTGGGCATTATCCTGAGGATCCACAGTTCCAGGGGCACCAGGGGTTAGTGAGGAGAGGGAAGTGAGCAGAACCCAAGTCAATGCCTTCTCTTTGCCTAAAGAAGAGCCGCCTTGAGGACAGAGAATGCTCACTGGGTGGGCAGTGGGGGTTTCTAGGTGAACCGACCCCTGTTCTGGGTCAAATCCTTCTCTTCCAGCAGCATAGCTTCAGTCAAGAGCATAGTCTTTGCCTCCCATAGAGCCACCAGCCCAGTTTGTCAGGGTTCCTGTAAAAGCTAGAAATCAAAGAGCCACCACTGTCCTTGAAAGGCTGAGAATAGAGTCTCCTGGTGTCCTGATCAACAGAACCAAGAGGCTAGTAATCATTGCATTTCTACGGGAAGTCCCATATGCGAAAACTATGATGCGCTCCTGGCCAACCTGCCCCTGCAAAGGCCTGCCTCAGGGGAAGAGTGCAAGGAGAGTACAGACTTGGGCAGAGCCTCTCTGTGATCCAGCTGCTCAGGGAGGCTAGGCCTGGCCTGTGGCCTGTGACTTGGCCTGGAGCAAAGCCAACCCTGCTCAGATCCATCAGGGCCTGGCATTGACTCTCTGGGATGAGATGGTATGGATCCCTGGGCTTCTGGTGAAAAAGGAGGTTAAATACTGTCTGTATTTACTAATCAGTTCTCACACCATGGTTGCTCCACTAGACCCCTACGCAGCCTAAGCCAAGGCCTCAGGCCCACTTGTTCCCCTGGATCCCTATTGAGGGGCCTGAAGGGAAGAAAGAGACCACCTGGCAGATGAGGTTTTGTTAGCAGCCCCAGCAGTGCTCTGGGACTCCACATGTTGCCTACATGTTTCAATGCCTGATGAGGAGTGGTCTCTACAACCTCCAGGACCAGAAAGGGAGCAATGATAACAGTAAGGTAAACATTTATCGAACATTTCCTATCAGTTTTGCAGCTGGGCTTCTCACATTTAATTTTCAGACAAACCCTGTGAGGTAGGTTCCATTTCACAGGTAAGCAAACTGAGGCAAAGAAATGGTTAGTAATTTGCCAGAGGTCATGCAGCTAGTGTGAGGCAGAACTGAAATTAGAACAGAGGTAGCCCACACTCTTCACCTCCACCCACCCAGCTTACCCAGCCCCCTGGTGATGTGCCTTAGGATAATTGGGTTGAGGCGAATGCTAATCTTCTAACACATTTTTTATATATGTATTCTATAGTTGGGACTATACAATATGTACAGTTTTGTCTATAAGGTATACCAAGTAGTTTATTGTCTTTCCTCTGTTAGTATTATATCATGAATGTTTCCCTATTTCATAAAAAAAAATCTCAAAAGCATAGTTATAAATGCTGAAAATATTCCAAAGTATTGATACATTAAAATTGTTTAAAAATTTTAAGTTTTATTATAATAAATAATGCTGAACATTTTTGCTTATAATACTTGTGTGTATCTCTGATTATTTCCTTAGTTATTGAATCAAAGTATATGAACATTTTTAAGGTTCTTGATACTTATTGCCAAATTTCTGTCCACAACAGTTACCCAGAGTAATTTAAAATAATAAATTGTCCTCAATGATGCTAAACAAAATGTTATAAGAAGTAGTAGCCGACAATCAGGGGATTTTCATTTAATCACCCATCTCCCCATTTCTTCCTTGGGAGCTACAGAAGGAAGCTAATCCTTCTTCATACAATGTCACTTTTTTTTTTGCTTTGATTGAAGAAAAGACATAGAATAATAATACTAGATCACACAATCTCATTTACTCATTCATTGATTAAATGCATATTTATTGAGTGCTGACTCTGTGCCAGGTACTTGGTATACAATGAGGTTTCAGATGGCCAAAAGGAGCTTGCTTTCTAGTGGAGAACATAGACTAATAGCAAGTAAGAAGATAATTCAGCTTCTGATCAACCAAAATGGTAGAATAAGATGCTCCAGGGTGCTGTTCACCTACAGAATCTTTGAACAACTAGAAAAAACTGACAGAGCCTTCTTCCTTAAAACTTTGGAAGACAATTCAAGAGTTCAATAACAGGTTGAGTACCAAATCAAGAAAGTGCATTTTAAAAACTGGTAGGGGAAGCTCATGGTACCCTAGCTGATCCCTCTCGAACCACTCCTGATGTAATGGGGAAAGGGTCTGTGCTCCCACTGGGGATCCCTGACCCTGTTCCAGAAGGAGCAGAGTAACCCTTATGCACATACTGGGGTGCCTGTTTGTCAGGGCCAATCTATCAGATAGCAGCCTCAAAGATTAAACCTGGAAACTCATCTCCAGCAAGCCTTCCCAGAACTTGCCCTGCAAGCAGAAGCAGTTTAGGGAAAGCTAAAGCAATGTAAGAAACAATTAAGCCAAAGTGGCCTGGGGCAAAGGATTACCTGCTTTAAATCCTACCATAAAGCAACTGAGAGGAAGATACAGTCTATTTCATAGAGAGTATAGGGATCATTCAAATTCTTGTAAATAGTGTTCCTAAGGCCATGAACAAGCACAAGCCTAGGAAAAGAGGCAGGCTCAGAAAAAATGGAGAAAGCCCTGTACTTCACACTTGCCTCAGGCTGATCTTGATATAAGGGCTACAATTTGAAGGAAAGCACCAGCCAATGCAAAGACAATTTGCAAAGACTATGAAAGGTGGTTTTTGCATTGGTTTGTTTGTTTTTGTTAGCTACTTGCACTCAAAGAAATCCCTGTCATGTCATTAGCTAGATGTAAACATAAGGAACAGACAGGTCAGGAAGTAAATTACAGAGTTAACACGTTAAAATATTAAAATGTACAGTGTGCAACTAAAGATTACAAGACAAACAAAGAAACAGGAAATGAACAAGATAAAAGTCCAGAAACCATCAATGAAGAAGACCAGACTGTGGGTATAAGAGACTTTGAAAGATTTAAAAAATGTTCCTCAATATGCTCAAGGAGATAAAAGAAAACACAGAGAAAGAACCAGAGGATAATCAGGAAAACAATTAATAAACAATATGGGAATCTCATTAAAGAAATAGAAATTTAAAAAAAAGAAACAAATAGAAATACTGGAATTGAAGGCACAATAACTGAAATGAAAATTTTCCTGGAGGGTCTAAATAGCATATTGGAGCTGAGAGAGGAAAGGATTAGTGAACACAAAGAGAAGACAACTGAAATGATTTGAGCTGAGGAGCAGAATGAATAGGAATTTTTTAAAAAGTGAACAGACCCTAAGAGACAAGTGGGACACCATCAAGTATACCAATATATGCATTATGGGAGTCCCAGAAGGAGAAGAAAGACAGAAAGGGACAGAAGGAATACTGAAAGAAATAATGGCAGAAAATTCCCAAATTAAAAAATATATATATTTATTTATTTATTATATAGCCCCCTCTTTCTGCTTGTTCTTGCTGTGTTCATTTTTGTGTTCTTCTGTGTCTGCTTCTCTCCTCACTCTGCGGTGACCCGCTGAGTCAGCTCACCACTCAGTGGCCTGCCTGCTCGCAGCAGCTTGCCCTGCCTGCGGGGGCTTGCCCTGCACATGGCGGCTTGCCTTCTCAAGGCGGTCTGCCCGCTCGAGGAGGCCCCAGGAATCAAACCCGGGGCCTCCCATGTGGTAGACCGGAGCCCTACCAATTGGGCTACAGCCGGCCCCCGAAAATTCCCAAATTTAATGAAAGACATGAATATGTACATTCAAGAAGCTCAATGAGCCTTTAAAAATATAAACTCAGAGATAACCACACCCAGAGACATAGTAGTCAAACTGTTGAATGTCAAGGACAAGACAGTTCTGAAAGCTACAAGAGAAAAGCAACACATTATGTACAAGGGAGTCCCAATAAGAGTAAGTATCAATTTATTATCAGAAACCTTAAAAAAAGAAACCATAGAGGCAAAATGACAGTAGGATAAAATATTTAATGTGCTGAAAGAACAATTGCTAAACAAAATCTTATACGTGGTAAGAATGTCTTTCAAACACAAGGGGGAGATTAAGACATTGCCAGATAAAGAAATGCCAAGGGAGTTTTGTCGCCACTGGACCTTCCCTACAAGCAATGCTAAAGGGAGTTCTCCAAACTGAAAGGAAAGGACATTGGACAGTGAATCAAAGCAGCATAAAAGGAAATACAGACCTCTGGTAAAAGTAACCATATGGGTAATTATAAATGCCAGTACTACTGTATTGTATTTTTTATAGTTGATTCACTTTTTACTTCCTACAGGTTCTAAGATGCAAAGGCACAAAAATAATGATAAAACTATGGTTTTGGAAAAAAAATGTATAAAGATATGATTTGTAACATGTACAACAAAAAGGGGGGTGGTGGAGGGGAATGGCAAAAGTGTATGTGTACACTATTGAAGTTAAGTTGGTATCAAATCAAATGAGAAAGGACTCAAAATAGTACAATACAAAAAATATGAAAGCAGACATTAACGCAAGAATTGAGGGGCAAAAAAGGTATGACTTACAAAGACCAAATAACAAAATAGCAAAAGAAAGTGCTGTATTATTAGTAGTTACTTTAAGTGTAAATGGATTAAACTTTCCACTCAAAAGGCAGGGATTGGTAGAATGGATTAAAAAAGCATGACACAACTATATGCTATTTACAAAAGACACCTTAAATTCAAAGATGCAAGTAGGTTGAAAGTAAAAGGATGGAAAAAAATATACCATGCAAAAGAGCTAGGGTAGCTATGCTAATATCAGATAAAATAGACTTTAAGTAAAAAACTTTTTACAAGGGACAAAGAAGGTCACTATATATTGATAAAGGGGCCAATTCAACAAGATAGAGCAATTATACATATATATGCACTACGGTAGTTTGAGGCTTTTATGGACCCCAGAAAAGATCATGTCCTTTGCTAATCCATTCCTTTGGGTGTAATGCTATTGTAGGTGGGACCTTCCTTTGGGTTAGATTTCTTTTGTAGAGCATGACCCAGAGTTGTTTTTAATCCTCTTACTGGAGTCCTTTACAATGGGATGGATATGGAAAGAGGGAGTTGCAGAGACAGAGAAAAAGACACAGGAGCAGAGACAGAAAGCCATGAGAGCAAGGAGGTGAAATCAACAGATTCCAGAAGAAAGGAAGCCAGAAGCTGAAGCAACAAAACATGGAAGAGAAGAGAGAGACCAGCAGATGCCTCCATGTGCTGGTCCTTGAGGAGAAAGCATTGCCTGATGATGCCTTGATTTGGACATTTTCACAGCTTAAGAACTGTAAGCTCACAATCCAACAAATCCCCATTGTAAAAGCCAACCCACTTCTGGTATTTTGCTTTTGGTAGCTTTTAGCAAATTAAAACATGCACCTAATGGCAGAACCTCAAAATATATAAAACAAATATTGACAGGTTTGAAAGGAGAAACAGACAGTTCTACATTAATAGTAGGAGACTTCAATACACCACTTTCAATAGTAGAGGCAACATCTAGGCAGCAGATCAGTAAGAAAATAGAAGACTTGATTGATAGTATAAGCCAGCTATACCAAACAGACATATATAGAACAGTTCACCCAACAGCAGCAGAATACACATTCTTCTCCAGTGCACATGAATCATTCTCCAGGACAGATCATATGTTAGGTCATAAGAAAAGTCTTAATAAATTAAAAAATATTGAAATCATGCAATGTATCTTCTCTGACCACAGTGGAATGAAGCTAGAAATCAATAACAGAAGGAGGATAAGAAAATCAACAGATATGTGAAAATGAAACCATACACTCTTTAACAACTAATAGGCCAAAGAATAAATCACATGGTATTAGAAACTATCCTAAGGCAAATGACAATGATTACCCAGCATACAAAATCTTATAGGATGCAGCAAAGGCAGTGCTGAGAGGGAAAATTTATAGCTCTAAATGCTTATACTAAAAAAGAAGAAAGATCTCAAATCAAAGACTTAATGTCATAATTGGAAGATCTAGAAAAAGACAAGCAAACTGAACCCAAAGCAAGCAGAAGGAAGGAAATAACAACTAATAGGCCAAAGAAGAAATCACATGGTATTAGAAACTATCCTAAGGCAAATGACAATGATTACCCAGCATACAAAATCTTATAGGATGCAGCAAAGGCAGTGCTGAGAGGGAAAATTTATAGCTCTAAATGCTTATACTAAAAAAGAAGAAAGATCTCAAATCAAAGACTTAATGTCGCAATTGGAAGATCTAGAAAAAGACAAGCAAACTGAACCCAAAGCAAGCAGAAGGAAGGAAATAACAAAGATTAGAGGGAAATGGATGTGGCTCAAGAGATTGGGCTCCCATCTACCATATGGTCTAGGGTCCAGGATTTAATTCCCAGAGCCTCCTGGTGAAAGGCAAGCTGGCCTACATGGAATGCTGGCCTATGTGAAGTGCTGGTCCACGCAGGAGTGCTGGCCCACGCAGAAGAGCTGGAGCAGCAAGTGACACAACAACAACAAAAAAAGAGACACAGAGGAGAGAGAGTAAGAGATGCAGCAGACCAGGAAGCTGAGGTGGTGCAAGAGATTGAGTGCCTCTCTCCCACTCTGGGAGGTCCCAGGATCAGTTCCCAGTGCTGCCTAAAGAGAAGACAAGCAAACACAGAAGAACACACAGAGAACAGATAGTGAGTGCAAAAAATACAATGGTGGTGATGGTGGGGAGAAATAAGTAAATAAAAATAAATCTTAAAAAAAAGTAGAGTTAAAAATACCAAAGATTAGAGTGGGGATAAATGAAATAGAGAATTAAAACTGTAGAGAGTATCAACAAAATCAAAAGTTGGTTCTTTGACAAGATCAATAAAATAAAAAAACCTTTAGGTAGACTGCCAAAGAAAAATAAAGAGGGTGCAAATAATTCAAATTAGAAATGAAATTTCTACCCATTCTGCAGAAATAAAAAGGATTATAAGAGGATTCTATGATCAACTGTACACCAACAAATTAGATAACTTAGATGACATGGATACATTCCTAGAAACACACAAACTTGTTACACAAACTCAAGAAGAAATAGATGATCTCAACAGACCAATAACAAGTACAGAGATTGAATCAGTAATCAGAAACCTCCCAACCAAGAAAAGCCCAGGGCCAGAGGGCTTCACCAGATACTCCAAGAAGAATTAACATCAATCTTGCTCAAGCTCTTCCAAGAACACTCCCTAACTGATTCCATGTGGCCAACATCACCCTAATACCAAAGCCAGATAAAGATACCACAATAAAAGAAAATTACAGACCAATATCCCTCAGGAATATTGATGTGAAAACAGAAGAATACTAGAAAACCAAATTCAACAGCATATTAAAAAATAATTATACACCATGGTTTAACCCCAGGTATGCAAGGGTGGTTCAACATAAGAAAACCAATTTATATAATACGCATTCATAGAATAAAGGGAAAAGCACATAATCATCTCAGTTGATGAAGGAAAGGTATTTGACAAAATCTAGCATTGCTTCTTGAAAAAACACTCAGGAAGCTGAGAACAGATGGAAAGTTCCTTGACTTGATAAAGGGCACTTATGAAAAATCCACAGCTAAGATCAAACTCAATGGTGAAAGACTGAAAAGTTTTCCCTCTAGGATCAGGAAAAAGACCCACTGTCACTACTGTTACTTAACTCTGTATTAGATGTTCTTGAGTGTAATTAGGCAAGAAAAATAAATAAAAGGCAACTAAATTGGAAAGAATTAAACCTTTTCCTATACACAGATGCCATGATCCTACCTGTAGAAAATTCTGAAAAATCCACAACAAAGCTACTATAGTTAATAAAGAAATTCAGCAAAGTAGCAGGGTATAAAATAACATGTAACAATTAGTAATGTTTCTATACATTAGTAATGAGCAACCTGAAGAAGAAATTGAGATAAAAATTTGATTTAAAATAGCAACTAAAAGAATCAAATATCTAGGAATAAATTTAACCAAGGATGTAAAGAATTTATACACAGAAAACTACAAAAGATTGCTAAAAGAAATCAAAGAAGACCTAAATAAGTAGAATAACATCCCATGTTCATGGATTGGAAGACTAAATACTACCCAACGTGATTTATACATTCAAGGCAATTCCAATAAAAATTCCAACAGTCTTCTTTGCAGAAGTGGGAAAGACAATAATCATATTTATATGGAAGGGTAAGGGCCCCAAATGGTCAAAGCCACCTTGAAAAAGAAGAATGAAGTTGGAGGACTCAAACTTCCCAATTTCAAAACTTATTACAATGTTAGAGTTATCAAAACAGAATGGTACTGGCACAAGGACAGACATACAAACCAATGGAATCAGAGTGAGAGCTCAGAAATAAACCTTCACATCTATGGCCAATTGATTTTCAACAAGGCCATGTCAACTCAATTGGAAAAGAATAGACTCTTTAACACATGGTGCTGAGAAAACTGGATATCCACATGTTAAAGTATAAGGTGGGCCACTATCTCACCCTGTTTATAAAAATCACCTCAAAATGGATCAAAGGTCTAAATATAAGAACCAAAAGTATAAAAGTCCTAGAATACAGAAAGGGAATCATCCTCAGGACTTTGTGTTAGGCAATGGTTTCTTAGACTTTATACCAAAAGCATGAGCAACAAAAGAAAAAATAGATATATCAGACCTCTTCAAAAGTAAAAGCTTTTGGGCCTCAAAGAACTTCATCGATAAAGTAAAAAGACCACCTACACAATGGGAAGAATATTTGAAAACCACATATCCAATAAGGGTTTAATATCCAGAATATATAAAGAAATCCTACAATTCAACAACAGAAGGACACACAACCCAAGTGTAAAAAGGATGAAAGACACGAATAAACATTTCTACAAAGAATATGTACAAGTGGACAAAAGGCACATGAAAAGATGCTCAACATTATTAGCTATTAAGGATGTGCAAAACAGTACCAAAATTAGATACAATTTCCACACCCACTAGAATGGCTACTACTAAAAAATGGAAAATCGCAAGTGTTGGAGAGGATTTGGAGAAATAAGAACACTTGTTCATTGTTGGTGGGAATTTTAAATGGTGCAGCTGCTATGGAAAAACAGTTTAGCAGGTCCTCAGAGGGTTAAATATAGAATTACCATATGACTCAGCAACCCCACTTCTCGGTATATTCCCAAAAGAATTGAAAGCAGGGACTTGAACAGGTATTTGCACACCAATGTTCATAGCAGTCTTATTTACAATTTCCAAAAGATGGAAGTAACCTAAGTGTCCATCAACTGATGAAGGGATAAACAAAATATGGTACATACATACAATGGAATATTATTCAGCTGTAAAACAAATGAAGTTCTCATACAAGTGACAACACAGATGAACCTTGAAGTTATCATGTAGACTGAAACTAGCCAGGTACAAAAGTAAAAATAGTGTATGATCTCACTGATATGAAATAATCAGAATAAGCAGATCCAGAGTGAAAAACTAGAATACAGGTTACCAGGGGTCAGGATGGGGCTAGGGAATGGTAGTTAATGCTTAATTGGTATAGAATTTCTGTTTGGGATGATCTAGGAACATTTTGGTAATAGATGGTGGCAATAGAAGAACAGCATTGTGAATGCAATTAACAAAACTGAATGATATATATATATATATTTTTTTTCTTTTTATATATCCCCCCCTTTCTGCTTGTTCTTGCTGTGTTCATCCTTGTGCTCCTCTGTGTCTGCTTGTCTTGCCCGCCCCCCCGCTGCGGCGACCCGCCGAGTCAGCTCACCGCGTGGCAGCCTTTCCTGCTCACGGGCGGCCTTGCCTGCTCGCGGGAAGCTTGCCCTGCTTGTGGGGACTTGCCCTGCCCATAGCAGCTTGCCCTGCCCGTGGCAGCTTTGTCCTGCCTGTGGCGGCCTTGCCCTGCCCACAGCGGCTTTGCCTTCTCAAGGCAGTCTGCCCGCTCAAGGAGGCCCCAGGAACCGAACCCGGGGCCTCCCATGTGGTAAACCAGTGCTCTACCAATTGAGCTACAGCCGGCCCCTGAATGATATTTTTGTGTGTGGTTGTGTTAGATTGCCAAAGGGTGGCCAATGCAAAGTACCAGAAATGGGTTGGCTTTTATAAAGGGGGTTTATTTGAGGTAAAAGCTTACAGTTCAGAGGCCATGAAATGTCCAGATCAAGGCACCAGCAGAAGTGCTTTCTCACCAAAGTCAGCTATTGTTGAACTTGTTGTTAGGTCACGTGGCAAAGCAAGATGGCCACTGATCTCTGCCTTCCCCTCCAGAACCTACCATCTCCTGGAGCTCAGCTGTGAGCAACTAGATATAGGGCTTGTCTCTTTCTGGGCCTCCTTTCTTTGTCTCTTGGGGATTTTCTGCTTTTCTGCAGCTGTAGGCTAACCTGGAGTCCTCTCTCATATGGCTGGATCTTTTCCCGTGTCTCACTCTCTCTCTGTTTCTCCATTTATATAAGACCCAGTCAGAGGGTAGAGACTCAACATGAGGTATGCCTTATTGACGTAGTCCAATCAAAAGCCCTAAAGCAATCTTATCAAATAATCTAATCAAAGTTCCCTCAACTGAATTTAATGCAATCAAAGGATACCATACTCACAGGAATATATTAGTTTAAGAATACAATCTTTTTCTTTTTGGGATTCATAAAATAACTTCAAACTGTCACAGTGGCTAAAAGAGTAAAATTTACATGATATATATGTTACCAGGATAAAAATAATAAAAAACACATATGACTATACTATACAAACAGAGACCCCTAATGTAAACTACAGACTATAGTTAATAATACAATTATCATAATATTCTTTCATCAATTGTTAACAAAAGTATCACATTAATGCAAAGTGGTAATAAATGTGCATGAGAGGAGGGTATATGGGAACTCTCTATTTTCTGCATGCCTTTTCTACATATCTACAACTTCTCTTAAAAAAAAGGATAAATCTATATATCAAATAATTACAAATTGTGTTTGGTTGTGAAGGAGTGAAGCAATGGGCTGAAACAGAGAAGAATGGAAAAAATTTACTTAGTTGAGGAGCTCTGAAAGGGAATTGAGGTAGAGCCAGGTGAAGAGGCCTGTGAAAGCTCACCATACCACTAATGGTAGAGCCCAAACTTCTGACTCCTAACTCCTGGACTGTCATGTTTTGTCTGCTTTGGACATAGAGCCTGCCTTCTATCCTTTGGCAATCTGTGTGCATACTGAATGATTTCTTGGCTGGTTTCCAAAAGCATGTTGGAGGCTGAGTGGGGTGGGGGAGGAGAGGTCACAGAGAGAGTTTCACCAGGTAGAGGTATGCTACGTGCTGCTATGTCTTTGTAAAACTCACAGAAAAGGGACACAGCAAACTTTTAGAGGTCATTGTCCTGTCCTAGAGAAGACCTACAGTGTGATGTAATTCATAGCATGAATAGAACATAAGCACCTGTGTATGGAGTTGGTGGGTGGGGTAGGGGAATGAGCAGTTGCTCCTTTTTCCTCCCACCTCCATGGAAACTGTCTGAGAGCCCCCTTCTCCAGTCCTCTTCCCTGCTGGTTTAGGCAGAGTTGCTTGTCAGCCTTTGGTGTTAGCGAATAAGGCCTGGTAGCTCAAGTAAAGTACCAGTATGGATAGGATTGGGCTGAGGAAGAGAAATTGCATGGCTTGTGACATTTTCTAGAAGAAAGAAAATCATGTCCTCAACATAGCAGGCTGGAATGGTATTTCTCAAACAATGGGGATTTTCTGTAATGGATATAATGACTTTGCAAATGATGATTTTAAAAAAGTAATGGCTAAATCCACCCTGCTGTAGTTTCCTGTCTCAGACTTATGGTAGACAAAAGTTCAAGGATGAAGCAGTGAGGCAAGAATAACTTCATTGGCTCTCAGTTCCCACCTTGAGAAATCGGCAGATCTGTGCTGACATACCAGTCAGAGAGCAGGTCACAGTGCCCTTTGTGCCGGATTAAATCTTCAGCACACTGTGAAAAACATATTCTTATTTTCAGAGGACACAAGCACTAAATATAGCCGTAATAGGAGAATTTGCCCCTGGTAGCTCTGGAGAGGATATGTGTCTGTCTGAAGCCTTTGATTTCTCAGTTCTCTCTGCCATCCTAATGAATACTTCTAGCTGGGCCTCACTAGACCACAATCTATACACTACCAGACCACCTAGAATCACCCTTAAATCATGGCACAGCACATTATTTTGGGTAATTTATAACATTAGATGACTTTTTAAGTACTCGAACAACTAACTATAGGCATGACTGAAGTTCATGTGAGATTTGTCATTAGCTACATCTTAAACATGATGCATTATCAATACAAATAAGATTTACAAAAGCTTTCAATATAACCAGTAGCAACCATTTTGTTCAGAAGGGTAAGGGGAATATATAGGATACAACTTTTCTGTTTCAGATCAAACAGTAAAGTAACACTGGTTTTCTGGAGGTCTTGGTTGGCTCTATCCATTTCATGGATGCAGAGGTAGAGGTCTAGAAGTGGGGGCCTAGATAATGCCCAGGGTTACCAATAGAGGCTCACTTGATGTCTTGGATTTTATAGTTTATCTGAACCAGATAAACAAAGATGATTGAGACCCCCAAGATAGGAAAATGTACATTCGGTAGATTGGATTATTATTCCCAATTCTTCATTGCCTTCCTGTTATAGAATTATACATACATACCCTTTTCCATGTGACTCTGTGGAAGATAGAGTATCTTCTCCCACTCCATTGAAGTTGATCTTGACCATGTGACTTGCTTAGGCCAATGGAATGTTTGCAGATGTGATGTGATCAGAGGTTTTAAAAGTACATGCATGATGGGGGCCGGCTGTAGCCCAGTGGATAGGGTGTCGGTTCACTACATGGGAGGCCCTGGGTTCGGTTCCCGGGGCCTCTCCGAGCGGGCAGAGCCGCCAGGGGCAGGGCAAGTGGCCCGTGAACAGAGCAGAGCCGCACGCGAGCAGGGCAAGCCGCCTGCCCAGTGAGCTGACTCGGCACGTTGCCGCAACGGGGGGATGGGGGGGAGACAAAGCAGACACAGAAGAACGCAAAAATGAACACAGCAAGAACAAGCAGAAACGGGGGGATATGTAACAACAACAACAACAAAAAAGTACATGCATGATTTGGCTTGGTCTCTTGGGCTCTTGTGATTCTCCATGAGAAGAACATGTCCAGTGTAGCTCCTGGTCCCAGAATGAGGAAACATGTGCTGGAGACCTGAACCCAATCTACAGCCTGGAGCCAAGCCCCTCCAAATTTCCACCTGAAGCAGAGCTGTCCTAGCTGAGCAAGAAAAATAAATGCTTGTTGTTGGAAGCCACTAAGGTTTTGTGTTTTTGTTTTTTGTTGTTGGTACTGTTGTGCAGCATTATTACAACAATAGCTGATTAATACAGTAAACATCTGTGGAACAGATCTACACATACCATCTGGTGCAAATGTAGTTCAGAATTTACTTGTTCACCATATACTCAGGCTGCCTGGGTTCAATTCCTGACCCCAGCACTTATTAGCCGTACTATCTTATTAGCTGATGTGTGATCTTGGGCACATTATTTGATCTTTCTGTACTTCAGTTTCTATTCTAATCTACAGAATGGACATAGTGATACCTCCTCATCAGGTTTTTTTTGTGGGAATTAAATGAGCTATTACATATAAAACCTCAGAAGAGTACCTGCTACACAGTTCATACTATATAAGTGTTAGTCATTATTATTGTTTATATTAATTGAATATACTCCACAGTATAACCTGGCAAAAGAATGCTAATTTAAAGTTTTACTTTGAATGTCATTTTCTTTCACTTTTGTCAAGGCATCTCAGTGACTGCATATATAATTCTTTTTTGTATATAATTTCAAAATTCTAAATTTGAGGGCATTTGTGAACTGAGGCCTGTGCCAGACGGTCTTTTGGCACCCCGTGCGAAATGGGTGCTTACCTGCTCAGCTTCTGAGAGTGGTAGATGCTCTACTCAGAGCCTTCCATCCACCCCCTGTTGTATACCCTTAGCCTTGAGATGGGGGCTGTGGCTGAGCTTCCATGATGATAGTTTAGTGACTGAGGGTTGGGTGGTGAGGGCAACCCCTAACAAGACACAGACACACTGGTTCTTGGATTCAATCAATTGTTTGGATGCTCACCAAAGATATTTCCCATTAATATCAGAACCTTTTCTCTCTTTGGTTAAAGTTAAAAGTATTGTGTTTCCAGTTGGTGTGGAACTAATTCTACATTGCTAATAGACTCACTGGCACAATGCAAAGAGCCCATGTGCCAGTACTTGCAGTACTCACAGAGGGCTGTGCTAATCCCCTTCCCTAAATATATTGTGGCTGTTGCCATCCAACCTGTGAGTGGTGTGCAGTCACCACGTGCATACCTTACAGGATTTGGGGTGTCATCTAACACTTTCCCGCTGCTGCCCCAGTAAGAGCCTGATGTGTAGGAAGAATGGCATAAAAGTGGCATAGAAGCTGAGCAAGTGGGAGCTAGGGCACAGACAGGGTACCCTGACCTCTGAGGTCACAGTGACCTGCACAGTGACCCTGATCCCCACCCCATGGTCAGAACTCAGGTGTTGGGCACCAATGTTCTGTTTTTAGATGCTGGCTCTGCACCCTGTAGAGTCATGGCCATGTTCCAGCACCATCAATTATCTCTTGCCTGGCAGCGGTGAGGTGGCAGGCACAACGCAGGAGTGTGTGGGCAGCCACTCCGTGCTTCTGGGCTGTGCTGCTGGGAAGCATTGCTGCAAGGTCCCTGCCACTTTCCACCAGCAGCAGAGGAAGTGGTGCCTTGGGAGCTTGAAGGCATGAAGAGCAAATGAGAAGAAAGAGTATATTTTCAGCTAAACATTCCAAATCATTCCAATGGTCATGAGGAGACTTTTTACCAACGCCTTCCGGGCTGCTGTGCATCATTAGTGTGCTATTACCTCCACCTGGGAGGCGTGGGCACCTGGCGGGGTTTGGGTGTAGGATGCCCGTTGACGGAGTTATTTCTAGGGCAATTATTTTTCTGGTTTCTGCAGGAAAATTACTGACGTCAGGAGCATGTTTGAGTGCCTTTATTTCTAAGGGGCTTTGCCTGGAACAGGCAATGAGTGCTAGCTGTCACCTGGTGAGGCACAAAGGGCGGATGGAAGGGATGGATATGTCAACTCTTGGGCCTCCAGGCCAGGGTACTTAGTCTTTGCAGTTTTCAAATTTCTACCTGGGAAGGACAATACTTAAAAGTTTTGTTTTAAATAATGAGAAAGGCCTAAGTAAAAAAAAAAAGACACTTTTTTTCCTTTAGCATTTTTTTATTCTGTACACAATAAGGAGAAATTCTCTAAAAAATTAGTGTCCAAACTATATTTAAATCAGAAGAACATTTTGTCATGTTTAATCTTACGCTGCACCACAGTATATTCTGAAACAACTGCAGCAGCAAACCCTCCCTGATGATGGCCAGATGCCTTGGGAGGAACACCACAGATTTCCATCCTTGGAGCTACTGTAGCCTCCCTTTGGTTTAACTTCACAGCTACTTCCCTCCCACCCAATGCTCCCAAGTGATTTCTCAGATTTGCAAGGTGGCTTGTTCTGGGGGGTGGGCAAGAAGCTCCAGGGGCCTGGGCATTTTATCCTGCACGATTCAGGTGTTGAGAGGTGAGTGCCTGGAGGCCCGTGATGCTCCTCCTCATTTTGACTTGGTGATGGTCAGTGCTTGGCAAAGAGTGATAATAATTTGTCAAGCCATTTGCCATTCAATAAGCACAAATATGCTGCCAAGATTCCTGAGCTCGTGGACCTTATATTCTCAAATGGGGAGGTAAAATAAATAAGAAAAACAAAAACGGTTATTTCTGTTAGTGATGAGAGCTATGAAGAAGATAAAGCAGGGTAATAGGATAGCAAGAGAATGGCCAGTCAGAGGTGGGGATGGGGTAAGGGGAAGTTCCTTAGACTGGGTACTAGGGGAAGGCCTCCCTGAGGAGTGACATTAAAGCTGAAGTCTGAATGAGGAGAAGACTCTAGCCTGGAGAGAACCTGGGGAGGGGTATTCCTGGCCAAGGGAAGAGCCAGTGCAAAGCCCTGGAGGAGCATGCAAGCTTGGCTTGCTTGAAGAGTAGAAATCTGTCCACCATGACACAGACCTTAGTGATTCAGGGGACTTGGGGTACAAGATGCACACAGAGGCAGTGTAGGGGTCTGATCCACAGCCAAGGCTATGGGCATTTTGGTCTTATTCTAAGAGTAAGGGGACTCACATTGGAGGATTTTAATATTTCCTTCTAACTGAACCTTGCTCCCTTCTTCCAGTGTCTGGATTGCAATCATATCCCAAAGATGAAAATCTGGTAATGCCATTAATAGTTAATAGTAATGTTAGTAACAACTAAAACCTACAGGTACCCCAAATGGACAAAATAGTGGGTTCTCAAAGGAGCCGGAAATTACTAATTCATTTACCAAATATCAATTTCTTTTTGCTGGCCCAGAGTCTATGTTTTCAGCTGTGTGACCTTGGACAAGTCACTTAACTTCCCTGTGCTTAATTCTTCTCCTTAGTAAAAAGGTGATATAAAAGTACCACACTTGTAGTGTTGTTTTGAGGATAAAATGAGGATAAGTATTTGTAAAATGATTGGAACACATGTTAGCATATGTATTTGCTATTATTATTACATATTCAAAGGCATCATTGATTGATAAATTTGTTTGTTTATGTTACAACCCAACTTCTGAAGGGCATGAGCTGGTGTGGCCACAAGACCAAAGAACACACCTGGCATTTAGTCAGGCATAAGCTTTATTGGGACTTATGGACAGCAGAGAATCTCTGAAGGCAGTGGTTCAGAGAATGAAGATAGCGTTCCATAAAGAGATGAGAAAATGAGGGGTGATATATAAGGGGTTTCAGAACAAGGACATTCTGTAGGTTATGAGAACAGAGTTCCTACTAGGGTCATGTGAAACGTTCACATGGGGTGTGGTGATATTTTCACTATGCTCGTAGGAAGGACGTTTACCATGGATGTTTACTGCTTTGGGAAGAACATAGCTTATAATAACATCTATACATTCTCTTCCCTCTGGGGAGGGTTTTTAACCTATAACTTATGTTCAGGACAAGAAGGCAGCTATGTGCTGAAGTCTTGGGGAGAGGGGCCCTGGGTCCCCACAATTTATTGCAAAATATTTATTAAGTACCTTCCACATGCCTGGTACTGTATTGGGTGCCGGAGATACAATCAGAACAAGGCAGACATGGTCCCTGTCCAGGACCTGCTTCTGCACCTAACTCTGTGCAAAAGGAGACATGGAATTGCTCAGGGAAGACCCACCACCTTTGACCAATGTGAATGGAGGGCAGTGAGGGGCAGGACATTTTAAAATCATATCAGGAGTCATTGGGAATTCAGCGCAGGTTCTATCCCCTGGAAGCACCCCTTGACTCTGCTTCAAATATTATGAAAAGTCCTTTAGAAGAACCATCTGATGGATTTAATGTGGGCACCTGTTAGGTATGGATGTAGCTGTTGTGTGTTATCACAGTGTCCTAATCTCTAATCCTGGATCTTTCCTCAGCTACAGTCTTTGCTCCTGGCTTTGCATGAAAAGGTGTCCAAAACGAATAGCTCATATCTCTTTGCCCAACTTAGGGATGTCCACCAGGCATGTCCTAAGAGGACAGTATCAAGCATACATGTTAGGTGAGCCAAATTAGCTCCCATATGAGGGCAAGAATCACTCACAGGTTTATACTGGTCTAGAGTCATACAAGTTATTGCTATTGTTATTATTTTTAAAATCGCACCAGTTCTTTGATTCAGAGTGTTGGAGAAGGAAGGGCCAGGGAACTCATCCAGAAAGAAGCATCTGAGAAATCTTTTAAAACTACCACTACTCTCACAATACTCCTATTTTAAGTCTTCTGTGGGAGGATTGTGGGAAGATGGTAGATAGGGAGTTCCAGGACTCAGTACTTCCAACAAAACAACTAGTAAATAGGCAGGGACAGTCTGAAATAACTATTTTGAAACTCTGGAGGCCAGAAGAACACTGTACAGCATCCAGGGAAAAGTGGGAGGAAGAGGCTGTTAAATCACAAAAAGAAAAGTAAATTATTCTCTCTGTTTGGTGGCTACCGGCACCTATTCCCTTACTCTCATGGCAGGCCATGATGGAGTCCAGCGCCCAGCTTTCTACTGGTAACAAAAAGGTACTTAAAATCTTCTTCCCTAAAAACAGGGGTAGGTATGGCTGATGCTGATCACAGCTTTTGTTTAGCAAATCAGAGCAACTGTTTTAACCCATTCCGGACAAAGGTGGTAGCAGCCAGTATTTCGATTTGCCCTGGACAGGGCAGGTGGTGGTGGAGACTTAAGGATGTTGCACTTCTGCAGGGCTGTGTGGCACAGTTAGCTGAAGGGATGCATTTGTTGGGCAGACAATGAAAGTTCAGCTTTGGGGAGCCATTGGAGAATCTTTTGGAGCCCTTCCTGATCCCTGCCCCAGGGCACTTTGGAGTTGGTCTGTGCTTGACTTGTTTTGGCTGGGAAATACTGGCTTGGGAAAGTCCTCTCTGGTATGCCCTCCTCCCAGAATTTGCCAGGCAAAAGCAGCTTGAGACTACAAGAAGAGTGTAAAAAACTACAAAGGCAAAGAAACAAGAAATAATGGCCCATCCAAAGGAAGAGGATAAAAATACAGAAAACACCAACTAAGAAGAGGAGAATGTGGATATGCCAAACAAAGCTGTTATAAAAATGATCTTAAAATAGATCAAGGACATGAAGAAAAATACAGGGAAAGAACTAAAGGATATAAGAAAAACAACATGGGGCCGGCTGGATAGCCCAGTGGATAGGGCACCGGCATACCACATGGGAGGCCCCAGGTTCGGTTCCCAGGGACCTCTCTTAGCGGGCAGACAGCCTTGAGAATGGCAAGCCGCCATGGGAGGGCCAGAGCCGCCGTGGGCAGGGCAAAAAGCTGCCACGGACAGGGCAAAAGCCGCCACGGGCAGGGCAGGTCACCCGCGAATGGAGCGCAGCCAGCCACCCGCGAACTGAGAGCCGGCCCATGAATGGAAGCAGAAGCCGCCCACAAGTGGGGAAAGCCGTGCCTGCGCAGTGACCAGTCTCCGGCGCGTTGCCGCAGCGGGGGGGAGGGGAGATATGTAATAAAATAAATAAATCTTTAAAAAAAATAAGAAAAACAACAAATGAGCAATATTTGAGTCTTAGAAAAGAAATAGAAAGTTTAAAAAGGAAACAAACAGAACTATTGGAGTTGAAGACCACAATAACTAAATGAAAAATGCCCAGGAGAGTTTCAAGAGCAGTTTGGAGCTGGCAGAATAAAGAATCAGTGAACTTTAAGAAAGACTCATGAAACAAGTCAGGCTGAGGAGCAGAAAGAAAAAAGAAATATTAAGAGTGAAAATAGCCTAACACACCTCTGGGACACCATCAAACACACCAGTATATGCATTAGGGGGACCCCAGAAGGAGAAGAAAGAATGAAGGGGGAAGAAGGAATATTTAAAGAAATAATGACAGAGAACTTCCCAAACTTAGCAAAAGACATGAGTACATACACCCAAGAAGCCCAGAGAACACCAAATAGGATAAACATGAAGAAAAATACACCCCATCATATAGTGATCACATTATCAAATGCAAAGGACAAGGCAAGAGTTCTGAAAGCAGCAAGAGAAAAGCAACATATTACATACAAGGGAGTCCCAATTAGATTGAGTGCCAATTTCTCATCAGAAACCAAGGAGGCAAAGCAGTGGGTTGAAATACTTAAAGTGCTGAAGGAAAACCACTGGCTTTCTCCACTCCTAATCCCTTAAAATAGATATCTGAACCTAGCTCTTCTTCCAAGGCACAGTTTCACTCATGATATCTGATGAATAATAATGGATTTAGCCAACAGCAGTGGAGAAAATGATTGGCACCATCTATCACTAAACTCTTGGGAACCTGCAAAGATGACAGGCACAAAGATGCTGGGTCAGCCTTCCCTTGCTTTCTGAACAGCAATCTGATTCCCCTTCACCCTGAGACTGACCTTCACTCCAGAAACTCTGAATACTCATCCCAGGAACTCTGAGTATTCTTGTGTTTTTTGAACGGATCATAGAAAGACATGCCTGAGACTCTAGCCCTCCTGTCAATGAGTCTTCCTGACCAGTGCTTTGCTCTTTCCAGGTCTTGCAGTGACAGGCATCAGCAATGTGAGTGGCATTTTCTAGTTTACAAAACACTTCCAGATTTCATTGTTTACAAAGCATCTCAACAACTCTGTGAGGTGAGCAAGGAGTCATTACCACCGATTTCCAGATGAGAAAAACAGATCTGGAAGTTTGCCATCTTTCCCTAGTGGCTCAATCAATAAAAGACAAAGTTGGGTTTATATCCATGTTTTATGTCAACTTTACCTTTAGTTTGCCAAATTCTCTCTTGCTAAGTGTATAAAATCTCACACTAATAAACCCCAAGGGACATCTCAATGGCTTTGTTCAGTGAAGATTTGATGTAATGAGTGCATTTATGGGTATCACATTGGTCTTCAGTTTACAAATGGTGGTCACAGTCATGATTTTATCTAATCTCTATAATGACTCTTTGGAAGATATTATTCTTGTTTTACAGAAGCAAAAACTCAGACTCAGGGAAGATGAGAGCAACTTGCTCAGGGTAACACAGTTGCTGAGTGTCACAACTGAGTTGAACAAATTCTCAACATAGACCTAAGCTATCTTCTCTCTGTAGTAAGTTATAAATGGAAAAGAAAGGAGGTGAGTACAGTTAGGCAGAGCTTCCCTGACTATTTCTTTTTTTTTTTAAATTTATTACATATCCCCCCTCTTTCTCCTTTCTGCTTGCTCTTGCTGTGTGTCCATTCTTCCGTGTTTTTCTTTTCTTTTTTTTTTTTTTAAAGATTTATTTATTTTATTACATATCTCCCCTTCCCCCCTGCTGCGGCGACGCGCCGAGACTGGGTCACTGCGCAGGCGCGGCTTTCCCCGCTTGTGGGCGGCTTCTGCTTCCATCACGGCCGGCTTTTCAGTTCGCGGGTGGCTGGCTGCGCTCGATTCGCAGGCGACCTGCCCTGCCTGTGG
>PVKH010002231.1:0-28090 GCA_004027955.1 Chaetophractus vellerosus
ACTAGAAGGAGCAGATGGAGCAGAGGGAGCAGAGGGCCAGGGGAGTCAGTAAGGAGGAGAATCAAAAAAGGGGGTCTCCTGCATCATCCTGCAGAACTTTTTTCTTTGGGGTTTTATCAGCCTTAACTGGCAGGACCAAATGGGGTCTACCCAGATGGTCCTCTGGTCGAAAGCCTGAAAGGCAAGATTTTAATTTCTTTGGCATGGTGATTACAAGTCCGAACCATGAGTCAATATATGAATAATTTGTTTCTTAGTAGTCCCTTCTGGAGGCCACCTCCCCCCCCAAAAGTCAGCTACTCAAACTCTCACCGAGTGCACAGTGTTCCGGGATTGACTTTCACACCATAGCTGGTGGCAGCATTTTTCATTTCCTGAAAATTTTAAAGAAAATAATCCAGGGGGGTTAGGTTACATGACTCAGACTGACCCATTCTTCCAAGCAGACTCATGAGAAGACCAACACTTAAGAGACAAGACACACTACAGATGCCAACACAAAAACCAGTAAAATGAACCCAGAGGTTCCCAGAAAGGTTGGAGTGGCATCTCACCTCTGACCTTGACTATAGACACTATGCCATGTCTGACTGTCTGACAGTTCTGGCTGTATCCAGCCTTACCTGACCAGAACAGAACAAGTGGTTCACTGGGCCAAATTGTCCAGGAGTTCTGGCTCACAGTCAGGTGATCCTGGGGCTGAGGAACATCTCTCAGAGGCCTTCCCCTGGGAGTCCTCGGTGGAGATGGATCTTATCTAGCTGGGGCCTCCAAATGTTATGAATAAAACTCAGCTCCCATTTGATTTTTAGAACCATTTATTCAAGTGGCTGGGCTCATCACTTTTCAATAGGCGAGACTTTAGCTATTTTTTAAACTCTTTTTGCAAGAACTGAAACTAATTTTAAGACAAAGAACTATGTGTGTGGGGGGGAGTTTCTTTGCAGTTGTGTTTGACTCATGTTGTCCAGGCAACCAGCAAGCCAAGCAAGCCCCAAATGTACAGAAGCAGATATTTGCAATTAGCTGCAGGTAAGACAGTTTCTAACTATTCTATTCTATTCTTGGTGGTCAAGCATAACATTTGCAGCAATTGGAGACAGTTCCCAGAATTGTACTGAGGAGAAAGAGGAGATATTGAGACAGTTCCCAGAATTGTACTGAGAAGGGGTAACCATAACCTTTCTCCATA
Organism: Chaetophractus vellerosus; assembly: GCA_004027955.1. Classification (NCBI taxonomy): domain Eukaryota; kingdom Metazoa; phylum Chordata; class Mammalia; order Cingulata; family Chlamyphoridae; genus Chaetophractus; species Chaetophractus vellerosus. Next base: position 1,193 of record PVKH010002231.1, read on the forward strand.
ACAGGTATAACCACTAGTTAAATGACTAACTTGCTTGGTTTTGAAAACTGATGATCCTAGGGCATTCATAGAGCATTAGGTAATAGCAGTGTTTTGGCATTGATTGTAACTGAAAACAAGGGCATAGCCAGGTGTTAAAAAAGTAACTTACTTGATTTGGAAAACTGAGGTTCCTGGTAACTTCACAGAGTGTTAGGTAATAACAGTCTTTTGGCATTGACTATAAGTGAAAATCAGGGCACAGTAGCCAAATACAGAAGTAACTTGCTTGCTTTCCAAAACTGATGGTCTTGGTGCAGTTACAGGTCATTAGGTGAAACCAATTTTTAGACATTGATTGTAAGTGAAAATATGTGCATTCGTACCAATTGAACAAGTAATAGGCTTGGATTTCAAAACTGATGAACCTGATGCATTCAAAGAGTGATAGGTAATACCAGTGATTGGCATTGACTGTAAATGAAAATGAGGGCACAGCAGTAAAATAAAGAAGTAACTTACATGCTTTCCAAAACTGATACTCTTGGTTCAGTTACAGAGCATTAGGTGAAACCAAACTTTAGGCATTGATTGTATGTGAAAACAGGTGCATTGGTGTCAATTGAACATGTAACAGTCTGGGATTTGAAAACTGAAGATTCTTGTGCATTCACACAGTGTTAATTAAAAGCAGTGATTTGACATGTACTGTAAGTGAAAAGATGGACAGTGCCACCAGTTAAACAAGGAAATTGCTTGGTTTTGAAAACTGATGTTCTGCTGCATTCCCAGAGTGTTAGGTAAAAGCAGTGATTTGACATTGATTGTAATTGAAAACATGTGTGGTGCATTGAAAAAAAAGAGGAAATATGTTTGTTTTCCAAAATGAAGTATCTGGGGCCTTCATAAAGCATTAGGTAAAAACACTGTCTTGTCCTTGATTCTAAGTGAAAACAAGGGCATAGCCACCAGTTAAATTAGTAACTTGCATGGTTTTGAATACTGATGATACTGGGGCATTCACAGAGCAAAAAGTAATAGCAGTGATTTGGCATTGATTGTAACGGAAAACAAGGGCATAGCCATGGGTTAAACAAGTAACTTGTTTGGCTTGGAAAACTGAGGACCTGGTGCATTCACAGAGCATTAGGTAATTGCAGTGATTTGACATTGATTGTACCTGAAAAAAAGGGCATAGCTTCTAGTTAAACAAATAATTTGCTTAATTTTGAAACCTGATGATCCTGGTGCATTCACAGAACTTTAAATAATATCAATGATTTGTCATTGACTGTAAGTGAAACCCAGGTCACAGCTGCCAAATAAAGATGTAACTTGCCTGCTTTCCAAAACTGAAGATCTTGGCGCATTACAAAGCATTAGGTGAAACCAATCTTTAGGCATTGATTCTAATTGAAAACTGGTGCATTGGTGTCAATTGAACATATAATGGGCTTGGATTTGAAAACTGAGGATACTGGAGCTTTCACACAGCATTAGGTAAAAGCAGTGTTTGACATATATTGTAATTGAAAAGATAGGCATGGCCTACAGTTAAAGAAGTAACTGGCTTAGATTTGAAAACTGATTTTCCCAATGCATTCCCTTAGTGTTAGGCAAAAGCAGTGATCTGACATTGAATATAACTGAAAACAAGTCTGCAGTATTGAAAAAAAGGGGGGGAAATATGTTAGTATGACAAAAAGAAGTATCTGGTGACTTCATAGAGCATTAGGTAAAACCAATGACTTGCACTTGATTGTAAGTGAAAACAAGGTCATAGCCATCAGTTAAACCAGTAACTTGCATGGTTTTGAAGACTGAGGATATTGGGGCATTCACAGAGTGAGGTAATAGCAGTGATTTGGCATTGATTGTAACTGAAAACAAGGGCATAGCCATGGGGTAAACAAGTAATATGCTTGGCCTTGAAACCTGATAATCCTGGTGCATTCAAAGAGGTTTAAATAATACCAGTGATTTCTCATTGACTGTAAGTGAAAATCATATCAAAGCTGTCAAATAAAGATGTAACTTGCTTCCTTTCTAAAACTGATGATCCTGGTGCATTCACAGAGCATTAGTTAATACCAGTGATTTGGCACTGACTATAAGTGAAAACCAGGGAACAGCAGCCAAATAAAGAAGTAACTTGTTGCTTTTGAAAACTGATAATTTTGGTGCAGTGACAGAGCCTTGAGTGAAATGAATCTTTAGACATTGATTGTGATCGAAAACAGGTGCATTGTTGTCAAATGAACAAGTAACAGGCTTGGTTTTCAAAACTGAAGATCCTGGTGCATTAACACAGTGATAGGTTAAAGCCATGATTTGACACATATTGTAAGTGAAAAGAAGGGCAGAGCCACCAGATAAACAATAGCTTGCTTGGTTTTGAAACCTGCTGTTCCCAGTGCATTCTTAGAGTTTTAGTTAAGAGAAGTGATTTGACAGTGATTGTAACTGAAAACAAGTGTGCAGGATTGAATGAAAGGAGGAAATATGTTGGTTTTCCAAAATGAAGTATCTGGTGCCTTCATACAGCAATAGGTATAACCACATGCTTGCCCTTGACTGTAAGTGAAAACAAAGGCATAGCCACAGGATAAACAAGTAACTTGCTTTATTTGGAAAACTGAGGGTCTTGGTGCATTCATAGAGTGCACGATAATAGCAGTGATTTAGAATTGATTGTAACTGAAACCAAGGGCATAGACATGAGTTAAACAAGCAACTTGCTTTGTTTTGTAAACCAATGACCCTGGTATATTCACAGAGCATTAGATAATACCAGGGATTTGGCATTGACGGTATGTGAAAACCTGGGCACAGCTGCCAAATAAAGAAGTAACTTGCTTGCTTTTAAAAACTGATGATCTTTGTTCAATTACAGAGCATTAGGTGAAACCAAACTTTAGATATTGATTGTAAGTGAAAACAGGTGCATTGGTGTCAATTGAATAAGTAAAGGTCTTTCAAAACAGGAGGCCCAGGTGCATTCACACAGCATTAGGTAAAAGCAGTGATTTGACATGCACTGTAAGTGAAAAGAAGGGCAGAGCCACCCATTAAACAAGTAACTTGCTTGTTTTTGAATTTCATTTTCTGAGTGCATTACCAGAGTTTTAGGTAAAAACACTGATTTGACATTGATTGTAACTGAAAACAAGTGTGCAGCATTGAATAAAATGAGGAAATATGTTTGCTTCACAAAATGAGGTATCTGGTGCATTCATAGAGCATTAAGTATAACCACTGACTTCTCCTCTATTGTAAGTGCAAACAAGGGCATAGCCACAGGTTGCACAAGTAATTTGATTGGTTTTGAAAACTGATGATACTGGGGTATTCACAGAGCATGAGGTAATAGCAATGATTTGCATTGATATTACCGGATAACAAGGGCATTGCCATGGCTAAAACAAGTAACTTACTTGTTTTGAAAAACTAAGGAACGTGGTGCATTCACAGAGCATTAGGCAATAGCAGTGATTTGTCATTGATTGTAACTGAAAATAAGGGAATAGCCTCGGGTTAAACAAGTAACTTGCTTAGTATGTAAAACTGATGATCCAGGTTCATTCACAGAGTGTTAGGTAATACCAGAGATTTGGCATTCACTGTAATTGAAAACAAGGTCACAGAAGCCAAATAGAAAAGTAACTTGCTTTACAAAACTGATGATCTTGGTGCAGTTATACAGCATAAAGTGAAACCAATCTTTATATATTGCTGTAAGTGTAAACAGGTGCATTTGTGTTAATTGAACAAGTAATTGATGAGGATTACAAAACTGAAGATCCTGGTGAATTCACACAGCTTTAGGTAAGTGCAGTGATTTGACAAGCACTGTAAGTGAAAAGAAGGGCACAGCCACCAGTTAAACAAGTAACTTGCTTGGTTTTGAAAACTAAGGTTCCTGGTTCATTCAGAAAGTGTTAGGTAATAGCACAGATTTAGCATTGATTGTAACTGAAAACAAGGGCATAGCCATAAATTAAACAAATAATTTGCTTGGTTTTGAAAACTGATGATCCTGGGGCATTGACTGAGCATGAGGTAATAGCTGTGATTTGACATTGATTGTACCTGAAAACAAGGGTGTAGCCATGGGTTAAACAAGTAAATTACTTGGTTTGGGAAACTGAGGATTCTGATTCATTCCCAGAGTGTTAGGTAAAAGCAGTGATTTGATTTTGCTTGTGAGTGCAAACAAGTGTGCAACATTGAATAAAAGGAGGAATTATGTTGGTTCTCACAAAATGAAGTATCTGTTGCCTTCATAGAGCATTAGGTAAAGCCACAGATTTCCCCGTGATTGTAAGTGAAAACAAGGGCATGGCCACCACTTAAAGAAGTAACTTGCTTGGTTTGAAAACTGGTGATCCTGTGACATTCACAGAGTGTTAGATAATAGTAGTGATTTGGCATTCATTGTAAATGAAAAAAAGGGCATAGCCATGAGTTAAACAAGTGACTTGCTTGGTTTTGAAAACTGATGATCCTTGTGCTTTCACAGAGCATTAGTTAATACCAGTGATTTGGTATTGACTATAAGTGAAAACCAGGGCACAGCAGCCAAATAAGCAGCTTGTTGCTTTTGAAAATTGATTATCTTGGTGCAGTTACAGAGCATTACATGAAACCAATCTTTACACATTGATTGTGATTCAAAACAGGTGCATTGTTGTCAATTGAACAAGTAATGGGTTGGTTTTCAAAATTGAAGATCCTGGTGCATTCACACAGCATTAAGTTAAGGCAGTGTTTTGACACATACTGTAAGTTAAAATAAGGACAAAGCCACTAGTTAAAAAATAACTTGTTTGGTTTTGAAACCAGATGTTCCCAGTGTATTCTCAGAATGTTTGTTAAGAGAATTGATTTGACTTTGATTGTAAATGAAAACAAGTGTGCAGCCCTGAATCAAAGGAGGAAATATGTTGGTCATCTAAAATCAAGTACCTGGTGCCTTCATGCAGCATTAGGTAAAACCACTGATTTGCCCATGATTGTAAGTAAAAACAAGGATAGAGCCATCAGTTAAACAAACAACTTGATTGGTATTGAAAACTGATGATCCTTTAGCATTCACAGAGCATGTAGCAATAGCAGTTATTTGTCTCTGATTTTAACTGAAAACAATGGTAAAGCCATGGGGTAAACAAGTAACTTGCTTGCTTTGAAAAATCATTAACCTGGGACATTCACAGAGAGTAAGGTAATAGCAGTTATGTGACATTGAATGTAACTAAAACCAAGGACATTGCCATGGGTTAAACAAGTAACTTGTCTTGGTTTGGAAAACTGAGGAACCTGGTGCATTCAGAGTGTTAGGTAATAGCAGATGTTTGGCATTGAATGTAACAGAAAACAAGGACATAGCTATGAGTTAAAGAAGTAACTTGCTTGGTTTTGAAAACTGATGATCCGGTGCAATCCCAGAGTGTTAGGTAAAAGCAGTGATTTGACATTGATTGTAACTGAAAACAAGTGTGGTGCATTGAAAAAAAGAGGAAATATGTTTGTTTTCCAAAACAAAGTATCTGGTGCCTTCATAGAGCATTTGGTAAAACCACTGACTTGCCCTTGATTGTAAGTGAAAAAGAGGGCATAGCCACCAGTTAACCAGAAACTGGCTTGGTTTTGAAGATTGATGATCCTGAGGCAGTCACAGAGTGTGAAGTAATAGCAGTAATTTGGCATTGACTATAACCAAAAACAAGGGCATAGCCCTGGGTTAAACAAGTAACTTGCTTGGTTGGGAAAATGGAATATCCAGGGAATTCACAGAGCATTACAAAACACCAGTGATTTGACATTGACTGTAAGTGAAAACAGGTTCTTTGGTGTTAATTGAATAAGTAGCTGCCTTGGATTTCAAAACTGAAGATCCTGGTACATTCACACAGTGTTAGTTAAAGCAGTGATTTGACATGCACTGCAAGTGAAAAGAATGGCAGAGCCAGCAGGCAAACAAGATATTTGATTGGTTTTGGAAATGGATGTTCCCAGTGCATTCCCAGAGTGTTGGTAAAACAGTGATTTGACATTGATTGTAACTGAAAACAAGTGTGCAGCATTGCAAAAAAGGAGGAAATATGTTGGCTTTCCAAAAGGAAACAACTGGTGCCTTCATAGAGCATTAGGTAAATACACTGACTTGCCCTTGATTGAAAGTGAAAACAAGGGCAGAGCAACCAGTTAAACAAGTCACTTGATGATTTTGAAAACTGATGATCCTGGGGCATTCAAAGAGTATGAGGTAATAGGAGTAATTTGATATTCATTGTAACTGAAGACAAGGGCATAGCCATGGGTATAATAAGTATCTTGTTAGGTTTGGAAGACTGCAGATACTGGTGCATTCACAGAGTGTTAGGTAATAGCAGTTATTTTGCATTGATTGTAACTGAAAACAAGGGCCAAGCCATGAGTAAAACAAGTAACTTGCTTGGCATTGAAAATTGATGATCCTGGGGCATTCATGGAGCATTAGGTAATACCAATGTTTGGCATTAATTGATAATGAAAACCAGGGTATTGCAACAGTTTAAACAGGTAACTGGTTTGTTTTGGAAAACTGGGGATCCTGGTGCATTCACAGAGCATTAGGTAATACCAGTGATTTGGCATTGAATGTAAATGAAATGCAGTGCACATGAGTCAAATAAAGAAGTAACTTGCATGCTTTGGAAAACTGAGGATCTTGGTGCATTCACAGAGCATTAGGTAATAGCAGATATTTGACATTGATTGTAACTGAAAACAAGGGCCCAGCCATGAGTTAAACAAGTAACTTGCTTGGCTTTGGAAACTGATGATCCTGGTGCATTCACAGAGTGTTAGGTAATGCCACTGATTTGGCATTGAATGTAAGTGAAAACCAGGGCACAGCAGCCAAATAAAGAAATGACTTGGTTATTTTCCAAAACTGATGATCTTGTTGCAGATGCAGTGCATTAGGTGAAACCAATGTTTAGACATTGATTGTAAGTGAAAACAGGTGTATTGGTGTCAATTGAACAAGTAATGGGCTTGGATTTCAAAACTGAAGATCCTGTACATTCATACAGCATTAGGTAAAAGCAGTGATTAGACAAGTATTGTAAGTGAAAAGAAGAGCAGAGCCAAAAGTTAAACAAGTAAGTGGCTTGGTTTTGAAAACAGATATTGTTGGTTCTTTCCCAGAGCGTTGCATAAAAGCAGTGATTTGATATTGATTGTAACTGAAAACAAGGGTGCAGCATTGAAAAAAAGTAAATATGTTGATTTTCCAAAATGAAGTATCTGGTGCCCTTATAGAGCATTAGGTAAAACCACTGACTTGCTCTTGATTGTATGTGCAAACAAGTGCATAGTCACCAGTTAAACAATTAACTTGCTTTGTTTTTAAACTGATGATCCTGGTGAATTCATGGAGCATTAGGTAATGGCAGTGCTTTGGCATTGATTGTAACTGAAAACAAGGGCATAGAGATTAAACAACTAATTTGCATTGTTTGAAAAACTGAGTACCCTGGTACATTCACAGAGCATTACTTAATACCATTGATTTTGCATTGATTGCAAGTGAAACCCAGGGCACAGCAGCCAAATAAAGAAGTGACTTGCTTGCTTTCCAAAAATGATGATCTTAGTGCAGTTGCAGAGCATTAGTTGAAAACAATCTTTAGACATTGATTGTAATTGAAAAAAAGGTGCATTGTTGTCAATTGATCAAGTAACAGGCTTGGATTTCAAACCTGAAGATGCTGGTGCAATCACACAGTGTTACAAAAATACAGTGATTTGACATGCACTGTGAGTCAAAAGAAGGGCAGAGCCACCAGTTCAACAAGTAACTTGCTTGGTTTTGAAAACTGATGTTCTCAGTGGCCCACCAGAGTGTTTGGTAAAATCAGTGATTTGACATTGATTGTAACTGAAAAGAAGTGTGCAACATTGAATAAAAGGAGGAAATATGTTGGTTTTCCAAAATAATGCATCTGGTGCCTTCATAGATAATTAGGTAAAGCCAATGTCCTGCCCTTGATTGTAAGTGAAAAAAGGGCATACCCACCAGTTAAGTAACTTTCTTTGTTATGAAAATTGACTTTCCAAGTGTGTTCCCAGAATGTTAGGTAAAAGCAGTGATTTAACATTGATTGTAACTGAGAACAAATGTTCAGCATTGAATAAAAGGAACTAATATATCCATTTTCCAAAATTAAGTATCTGGTGCCTTCATAGTGTATTAGGTAAAACCACTGACTTGCCCTTGATTGTAAGTGAAAACAAGGGCATAGCCACCAGTTGAACAAGTAACTTGCTTGGTTTTGAATACTGATGATACTGGTGCATTCCCAGACTGAGAGGTAATAGCAGTTATTTGGCTTTGATTGTAACTGAAAACAAGTGCATATACACGGGTTAAACAAATAACTGTCTTGGTTTGGGAAACTGATGATCCTGGTGCATTCACAGAGCATTACATAATACCAGCGACCTCTCATTGACTGTAAGTTAAAACCAGGGCAGAGCAGCCAAATAAAGAAGTAACTTGCTTGCTTTCAAAAACTGATGATCTTGGTGCAGTTACAGGGCTTTAGGTGAAACCAATTTTTAGATATTGATTGTAAGTGAAAACAGGTGCATAGGTGTCATTTGAACAAGAAATGGACTTGGATATCAAAACTGAAGTTCCTGGTGCATTCACAGAGCATTAGGTAAAAGCAGTTATTTGACATGCACTGTGGGTGAAAAGAAGGCTAGAGCCACCAGTTAAACAAGTAACTGGCTTGGTTTTGAAAACTGATGTTCCCAGTGCATTCCCAGAGTGTGGGTAAAAGCAGTGATTTGACATTGATTATAACTGAAAACAAGGGCATACCCATGAGTTAAACCAGTAACTGGTTGGTTTTGAAAACTGATGATCCTGGTGCATTCACAGATCATGAGGTAATAGCAATGATTTTGCATTGACTATAACTGAAAACAATAGCATTACCATGGGTTAAACTAGTAAGTTGTCTTGGTTGGGAAAACTGAGGAACCTGGTGCATTCACACAACATTAAGTAAGAGCAGTGGTTTGGCATTGATTGCAAAGGAAAACAAGGATATAGCCATGAGTTAAACAAGGAACTTGCTTTCTTTCCAAAACTGATGATCTTGGTCAGTTACAGAACATTATATAAAACCAATCTTTAGACATTGGGCATTACTGGAAAAAGTAACAGTTTTGGATTTCAAACCTGAAGATCCTGATGCAGTCACACAGCATTAGGTAAAAGCAATGATGTGACATGCATGGTAAGTGAAAGAAATGGATGACCCAACAGTTCAAAAACTAATCTGCTTGGTTTTGAAAACTGATGTTCCCAGTGCTATCCCAGAGTGTTAGATAAAAGCAGTGATTTGACATAGATTGTAACTGAGAACAAGTGTCAACCTTGCATAAAAGGAGGAAATACGTTGGTTTTCCAAAATGAGGTATCTCATGCCTTTATAAAGCATTAGGTAAAACCATTTACTTACCCTTGATTGTAAGTGAAAACAAGAGCATAGCCACGAATTACACAAGACACTTGGTTTTTAACACTAATCATACTGCTTCATTCACAGAGCATTTGGTAATAGTAGTAATTTGGCATTAACTGTAAGTGAAAACAAGGGCACAGCAGTCAAATAAATATATAACTTGCTTGCACTCCAAAAGTGATGATCTTGGTGCAGTTACAGAGCATTAGGTGAAACCAATCTTTACACATTGATTGCAAGTGAAAACAGGTGCATTGGTGTCAATAGAACAAACAAAGCCTTGGATTTCAAACCTGAAGCTCCTGTTTCATTCACACAGCATTAGGAAAAAGCAGTGATTTGATATGCACTAGAAGTGAAAAGAAGGGCAGGGCCACCAGTTAAAAAAGTAACCTGCTTGGTTTTAAAAATGATGTATCTGGTGCATTCCCAGTGTGTTAGGTGAAAGCAGTGATTTGACATTGATTGTAACTAAAAACAAGGGCATAGTAATGAGTGAAACAAGTAACTTGCTTGGTTTGGTAAACTGATGATCCTGGTGCATTCTCAGCATGCTAGGTAATTGTAGTGATTTGACATGGATGTAACTGAAAACAAGTGTGAAGTGTTGAATAAAAGGAGGAAATATGTTGGTTTTCCAAAATGAAGTTTCTGGAACCTTCATAGAGCATTAGGTAAAACCATTTACTTTCCCTTGATTGTAAGTGAAAACAGGGATATAGCAACCAGCTAAACAAGTAACTTACTTGATTTTGTAAACTGATGATACTGGAGCATTCACAGAGTGTGCGGTAATAGCAGTGACTTAGCATGGATTTTAACTGAAAACAATGGTAAAGCCAAGGCTTAAACTAGTAACTTGCTTGGTTTGAAAATTGATGATCCGGGGGCATTCACAGAGGGTGAGGAAATAGCAGTGATTTGTCATTGACGGTAATTGAAAGCAAGGGCATTGCTATGGGATAAACAAGTAACTTGTCTAGGTTTAGAAAACTGCAGATCCTGGTCCATTCACAGATTGTTAGGTAAAAGCAGTTGTTTGGCATTGATTGTAACAGAAAACAAGGGCATAGCTATGAGTTAAAGAAGTAACTTGCTTGGTTTTGAAAACTGGTGATCCGAGTGCATTCACAGAGCATTAGGTAATACCAGTGATTTGGCATTGACTGTAATTGAAAAACATGGCACAGCAGCCAAATAAAGAAGTAACTTGTTTGCTGATTGTAACTGAAAACAAGTGTGCAGCAATGAGTCAATGAGGAAATATGTTGGTTTTCCAAATGAAGTGTCTGGTGCCTTCATAGAGCAGTAGGTAAAATGACTGACTAACACTTGATTGTAAGTGAAAACAAGGGCATATCCACCAGTTCAAGAAGTAACTTCCTTGGTTTTGAAAACAGATGATCCAGGGGCATTCACAGAGTGTTAGGTAAGAAAAGTGATTTGGCATTGATTGTAACTGAAAACAAGGGCATTGCCTTGGGTTAAACAAGTAACTTGCTTGGTTTGTAAACCTGAGGATCCTGGTGCATTCACAGAGTGTTAGGTAATAGTAGTGATTTAGCATTGATAGTAACTGAAAACATGGGCATAGCCATGGGTTTAACAACTTACTTGCTTTGTTTGTAAACCTGAGGATCCTGGTGTAATCATAGAGTATTAGAAAACAGCAGTGATTTGGCATTGATTGTACCTGAAAACAGGGGCATAGACATGGGTTAAACAACTAACTTGCTTTGGGTGGAAAACTGAGGATCCTGGTGCTTTCACAGAGCATTACTTAATACCACTGATTTGGTATTGTTTGCAAGTGAAACCCAGGGCACAGCAGCGAAATAAAGAAGTGAGTTGCTTGCTTTCCAAAAATGACGATCTTGCTGCAGTTTCAGAGCATTAGTTGAAAACAGTCTATAGACATTGATTGTATTTGAAAACAGGTGCATTGTTGTCAATTGAACAATTAACAGGCTTGGATTTCAAACCGGAAGATCATGGTGCAATCACACAGCATTACAAAATGCAGTGATTTGACATGCACTGTAAGTGAAAAGAAGGGCAGAGCTACCAGTTAAACAAGTAACTTGCTTGGTTTTGAAAACTGATGTTCACAGTGCCCTACTGGAGTGTTTCATAAAAGCAGTGATTTGACATTGATTGTAACTGAAAACAAGTGCATAGACATGGGTTAAACAAACAACTGGCTTGGTTTGGGAAACTGAGGATCCTGGTGCATTCACAGAGCATTACATAATACCAGCGATTTCCCATAGACTGTAAGTTAAAACCAGGGCAGAGCAGTTACAGAACATTAGGTGAAACCAATCTTTACACGTTGATTGCAAGTGAAAACAGGTGCATTGGTTTCAATTGAACAAGAAATGGGCTTGGATTTCCAAACTGAAGATCCTGATGCATTCACAGAGCATTAGGAAAAAGTATTGTTTTGACATGCACTCTGGGTGAAAAGAAGGCAGGAGCCACCAGTTAAACAAGAAACTTCCATGGTTTTAAAAAGTGATGTTCCCAGTGCATTCCTGGAGTGTTAGGTAAATCAGTGATTTGACATAGAATGTAACTGAAAACAAGTGTGCAGCACTGAATAAAAGGAGAAAATATGTTGGTTTTTCAAAATGAAGTATCATGTGCCTTCATAGAGCATTAGGTACAAACACTGACTTGGCCTAGATTGTAAGTGAAATCAAGGGCATAGCCAACAGTTAAACAAGAATCTTTCTCTGTTTTCAAAACTGATGATCCTGGGCACCACAGAGCATGAGGTAATAGCACAGGTTTGGCCTGATTTTAACTGAAAACAAGGTCATAGCCCCGAGTTAAACAAGTAACTTGATTGGTTTTTAAAACTGATGATACAGGTGCTTTTACAGAGCCTTTGGTAATAACAGTGATTTGGCATTGACTGTAAGTGAAAACCAGGGCACAGCAGCTAAATAAAGAAGTAAATTACTTGCTTTCCAAAACTGATGATCTTGGTGCAGTTACAGAGCATTAGGTGAAACCAATCTTTAGATATTGATTATAAGTGGAAACAGGTGCTTTGGTGTCAATTGAACAAGAAATGGTCTCAGATTTCAAACCTGAAGATCCTGCTGCTTTCACAGAGTATTAGGTAACAGCAGTGATTTGACATGCACTCAGGTGAAAAGAAGGCAAGAGTGACCAGTTAAACAAGTAACTGGATTGGTTTTGAAAACTGATGTTCCCAGTGCATTCCCATTGTGTTGGGTAAAAGCAGTGATTTGACATTAATTGTAATTGAAAACAAGTGTGCAGCATTGAATAAAAGTGGAAATATGTTGGTTTTCCAAAATGAATTATCTGGTGCCTTCATAGAGCATTAGGTAAAACCAATGACTTACCTTTGATTATAAGTGAAAACAATGACTTAGCCACCAGTTGAATCAGTAACTTGCTTTGTTTGTAAAACTGAGTATCCTTGTGCATTCTATAAAGGTTAGTTATTAGCAGTGATTTGGCATTGACAGTAACTGAAAAAAGGGATAACCATAAGTTAAATACATAACTTGCTTGGTTTGAAAACTGATGATCCTGGTGCACTCACAGAGTGTTAGGTAATACCAGTAATTTGTCATTGTCTGTAAGTGAAAAACAAGGCACAGCAGTCAAATAAGGTAGTAAATTGCTTGCTTTCCAAAACTCTTGATCTTGGTGCAGTTACAGAGCATTACTTTGGAACCAATATTTTGACATTGACTGTAAGTGAAAACCGGTGCATTGGTGTCAATTGAGCAAGTAACAGGCTTGAATTTCAAAACTGAACATCCTGGTGCATTCACACAGTGTTAGGCAAAAGTAGTGTTTTCACATAAAATGTAAGTGAAAAGAAGGGCATAACCACATGTTAAACAAGTAACTGTCTTGGTTTTGAAAATTGATGGTCCTGGTGCATTCCCAGAGTGTTAGGTAAAAGAAGTGATTTGACATGGACTGTAACTGAAAACAAGTGTGCAGTATTGAATAAAAGGAGAAAATATGTTGGTTTATCAAAATGAAGTATCTGGTGCCTTGATAGAGCATTAGGTAAAACCACTGACTTCCCCTTGATTGAAAGTGAAAACAAGGGCATAGAGATGAGCTAAACAAATAACTTGCTTGGTTTTGAAAACTGCTGTTTCCAGTGCATACTCAGATTTTAGGTAAAAGCAGTAATTTGGCATTGATTTTAACTGAAAACAAGAGTGCACCATTGGACAAAAGGAGGAAATATGTTGGTTTTCCAAAAGGGAATAGCTGGTGCCTCACAGAGTATTAGGGATAACCACTAATGGGTCCTTCTTTGTAAGTGAAAACAAGGGCATAACTATGAGTTAAACAAATAACTTGTTTGGTTTTGAAATTTGATGATCCTGGTGCATTTACAGAGCTTAAGGTAATATGAGTGATTTGGCACACACTGTAAGTGAAAAACAGGGCACAACAGCCAAATAAAGAAGTAACTTGCTTACTTTCCAAATCTTGTTATCTTAGTGCAGTTACAGAGCATTAGGTGAAACCAAACTTCAGACATTGATTGTAAGTGAAAACAGGTGCATTGATATTAATTGAACAAGTAACAGACTTGGAATTCAAAACGGAGGATCCTGGTGCATTCACACAGTGTTAGGCAATAGCAGTGATTTGACATGCACTGTAAGTGAAAAGAAAGGTAGTGCCACCAAGTAAACAAGTAACTTCCTTGGTTTTGAAAACTGATGTTCCTGGTGCATTCCCTGAGTGTTAAGTAAAAGCAGTGATTTGGCATTGATTCTACTGGAAAACAAGTGTGCAGCATTGAATGAAAGGAGGAAATATGTTGGTTTTCCAAAATGAAATATCTGGTGTCTTCATAGAGCACCAGGTAAAATCGCTGACTTGCACTTCATTGTAAGTGAAAATAAGGGCATAGCTACCAGTTAAAGGAGTATCTTCCCTTGTTTTGAAAACTGATGTACCTGGTGCATTCCCAGAATCTTAAGTAAAAGCAGTGATTTGGCATTGATTGTAACTGAAAAGAAGTGTGCAGCATTGAATTAAAGGAGGAAATATGTTGGTTTTCCAAAATGAAGCATCTGGTGCCTTCATAGAGCATTAGGAAAAATCACTGACTTGCCATTGATTGTAAGTGAAAACAAAGGCATAGCCACCAGTTAAACAATTAACTTGCTTGGTTTTGAAAATTGATGATCCTGGGGCATTCACAGAGTGTTAGGTAATACCAGTGATTTGGAATTGATTGTAACTGAAAACAAGGGAACAGTCACGAGTTAAACAAGTAACTTGCTTGATTTTGAAAACTGATCATCCTGGTACATTCACAGAGTATTAGGTAATACAAGTGATTTGAAATTGACTGTAAGTGAAAACCAGGGAAGAGAAGAGAAATAAAAATGTAACTTGCTTACTTTCCAAAACTGATTAGCTTTGTTCAGTTACAGAACATTAGGTGAAACCAAACTTTAGACTTTGATTGTATGTGAATCCAGGTGCATTGGTGTCAATTGAGCAAGGAACTAGCTTGGATTTCAAAACTGATGATCCTGGTGCATTCACAAATCGTTTGGTAGAACCAGTGATTTGACATGCACTGTAAGTAAAAAGAAGGACAGAGCCACCACTTAAACAAGTAATTTGCTTGGTTTTGAAAACTGATGTTCCAGGTGCAATCCCACAGTGTTAGATAAAAGCTTTGATTTCACATTGATTGCATCTGAAAACAAGTGTGCAGCTTTGAAAAATAGGAGGAAATATGTTGGTTTTCCAAAATGAATTATCTGCTGCCTTCAAAGAGAATTAGGTAAAAACACTTACTTTCAATTGATAATAAGTGAAAACAAGGGCATAGCCACCAGTTAAACAAGTAGCATGCTTGGTTTGGAAAATCGATGATCCCGGGGCATTCACGGAGTGTTAGGTAATACCAGTGATTTGGCATTGATTGTAACAATGAACAAGGGCATAGCCACGAGTTAAACAAGTCACTTGCTTGGTTTTGAAAACTGATGTTCCCGGTGAATTCTGAGAGTGTTAGGTAAAAGTGGTGATTTCACATTGATTGTAACTGAAAACAAGTGTGTAGCATGGAATAAAATGAGGAAATATGTTGGTTTACCAAAATGTACTATCTGGTGCCTTCATAGAGCATTATGTAAAACCACTGAATAGCCATTTATTGTAAGTGACTACAAGGCCAAAGCCATGGGTTTAACAAGTAACTTGCTCAGTTTGCTAAACTGGGGATCCTGCTGAGTTCACAGAGCATTAGTTAATAGCAGTGATTTGGCAATGATTGTAAATGAAAACAAAGGCATAGCCACGAGTTAAACAAGTAATTTGCTTGGTTTTGAAAACTGATGTTCCTGGTGTATTCCCATAGTCTTAGGTAAGAACAGTCGTTTGACATTGATTGTAACTGAAAACAAATGAGCAGCATTGAATAAATGGGGAAATGTGTTGTTTTCCAAAATTAATTAACTGGTGCCTTCATTTTGCATTAGGTAAAACCACTTACTTGCCCTTGGTTGTAAGTGAATAGAAGGGCAGACCCAACACTTAAACAAGTAACTTGATTGGTTTTTAAAACCGATATTCCTGGTGAATTCCCAGAATGTTAGGTAAAAGCAGTGATTTGACATTGACTGAAAATGAAAACAAATGTACAACATTGAATAAAAGGAGGAAATATGTTTCTTTTACAAAATTAAGTGTTTGGTGCCTTCATAGAGCATTATGTAAAACCACAGATTTGCCCTGATTGCATGGGAAAAGCAGGGTATAGCCACCCATTAACAAGCATCTTTCTTGGTATTGAAAACTGATGTTTTCACTACATACACAGTGTTTTAGGTAAAAGCAGTGATTTGACATTGATTGTAAATGAAAACAAGTGTACAGCATTTTTTAAAAAGGAGGAAATGTGTTGATTTTCTAAAATGATGAATGTGGTGCATTCTAGAGCATTAGGTTAAACCACTGACTTGCCATTTAATGTAAGTGAAAACAAGGGCATAGCCACTATTTAACCACTAACTTGCTTTGTTTGGAAAACTGATGATCCTGGTGCATTCACAGAATGATAGGTAATAGCTGTGAATTGGCATTGATTGTGACTGAAAACAAGGACATACCCACAGGTTAAACAAGTAACTTCTTTGGGTTGTAAAGCTAAGGATCCTGGTGCATTCACAGAGTTTTAGGTAATAACAGTGATTTTTCATTGAATGTAAGTGAAAACCAGGGCACAGCAGCTAAATAATGAAGTAACTTGCATGCTTTCCAAATCTGATGCTCTAGGTGAAGTTACAGAGCTTAGGTGAAACTAATATTCAGACATTGACTGTAAGTGAAAGCAGGTGCATTGGTGTCAATTGAACAAGTAAAGGGCTTGGATTTTTAAAAAATGAAGAACTTGTTGCATTCACACAGCATTAGATAAAAGCAGTGATTTGACATTCATTGTAAGTGAAAGGAAGGGCAGAGCCATCAGGTAAACAAATAACTTGCTTGGTTTTGAAAACTGATGTTCCCAGTGCATTCCCTGTGTGTTAAATAAAAGCCTTGATTTGACAATTATTGTAACTGAAAACAAGTGTGCAGTATTGAAAAAAGGTGGAAATATGTTGGTTTTCCAAAATGAAGTACCTGTTCCCTTCATCAAGCATTAGGTAAAACCACTGATTTGCCCTTCATTTTAAGTGAAAACAATGGCATAGCCACCAGTTACACAAGTAATTGCTTGGTTTTGGAAACTGATGTTCCCGGTGCATTACCAGAGAGTTGGTAAAAGCAGTGATTTGACATTGATTGAAACTGAAAACAAATGTGCAGATTGAATAAAAGTAGAAATATGTTGGTCTTCCAAAATGAAGTATTTGGTTCCTTAATAGAGCATTAGACAAAACCACTGACCTGTCATTGACTGTAAGTGAAAACAAGGGCATAGCCACCAGTTAAAGAAGTAACTTGCTTGGTTTTGAAAACTGATGATCCCAGGGCATTCATAGATCTTTAGGTAGTAGTAGTGATTTGGCATTAATTGTAACTGAAAACAAGGGCTTAACCATGAGTTAAACAAGTAACTTTCTTAGTTTTAAAAACTGATGATCATGGTGCATTCAGAGAGCTTTATGTAATACCAGTGGTTTGGCATTGAATGTAAAAGAAAACA
Organism: Chaetophractus vellerosus; assembly: GCA_004027955.1. NCBI lineage: Eukaryota > Metazoa > Chordata > Mammalia > Cingulata > Chlamyphoridae > Chaetophractus > Chaetophractus vellerosus. Next base: position 18,875 of record PVKH010002231.1, read on the forward strand.
AGGGCACATCTGTCAAATAAGATGTAACTTTCTTGGTATCCAAAACTGATGATCTTGGTGCAGTTACAGAGCAATTGGTGAAACCAAACTTTTGATATTGATGGTAAGTGAAAACAGGTGGATTGTTTTCTATTGAACAAATAACAGGCCTCTATTTCAAAACTGAAGATCCTGGTGCATTCACACAGCTTTTGGTAAAAGCAGTGATTTGACATGCACTGTAAGTGAAAGTATGACAGAGCCACCAGTTAAACAATTAACTTGCTTGATTTTGAAAACTGTTGCTCCTGGTGCATTCCCAAAATGTTAGGTAATAGCAGTGATTTGACATTGATTCTAATTGAACACAAGTGTGCAACATTGAATAAAAGGAGGACAAATGTTGGTTTTCAAAAATGAAGTATCAGTGCCATCATAGAGCATTAGCTAAAACCACTGACTTGCCCTTGATTGTAAATGAAAACAGGGTTTTCCAGCAGTTAAACAGGTAAGTTGCTTTGTTTTGAAACTGATGTTCTCAGTGCACTCCCAGAGTCTTATGTAAAAGCAAAGTTTTCACAATGATTGTAACTGAAAACAAGTGTGCAGCATTGAATTAAAGGAGGAAATATCCTGGGTTTCCAAAATGAAGTATCTCGAGCCTTCAAAGAGCATTAGGTAAAACCACTGACTTACCCTGATTGTAAGTGAAAACAAGGGCATTGCCACCAGTTAAACAAGTAACTTGTTTGGTTTTAAAACTGATGATCCTGGGGCATTCAAAGAGCAATAGATAATAGCAGTATTTTACCATTGAATGTAATTGAAAACAAGTTATTAGCCACGGGTTAAAGAAGTTATTTGCTTCATTTGGGAAACTGAGGATCCTCGTGCATTCACAGAGCATTAGGTAATAACAGTGATTTGGCTTTCATTGTAACTGAAAATAAGAGCATAGCCATGAGTTAAACAAGTAACTTGCTTGGTTTTGAAAACTGATGATCCTGGTGCAATCACAGAGCATTATGTAATACCAGTGATCTGGCATTTACAGTAAGTGAAAACAAGGGCACAACAGCCTTACAAGGAAGTGAATTGCTTGCTTTCCAAAACCAATGATCTTTGGTCAACCACAGAGCATTAAGTTATACTACTGATTTTGCATTGACTGTAAGTGTAAACCAGGGCACAGCAGCCAAATAAAGAGGTAACTTGCTTGCTGTCCAAACTGATGATCTAGGTACAGTTATATAGCATTAGATGAAAACAATCTTTAGACATTGATTGTAAGTGAAATCATGTTCATTGGTGTCAATTGAATAAGTAACGGGCATGGAGATCCTTGTGCAATCACACTGCATTATGTAAAAGCAGTGATTTGACATGCACTGTAAGTGAAAAGAAGGGCAGCACCACTAGCCTAACAAGTAACTTGCTTGATTTTGAAAACTGATTATCCTGGTGAATTCACAGCATGTTAGGTAATAGCAATGATTTGACATTGATGTTCATGAAAACAAAAGTTCAGCATTGAGAAAAAGGAGGAAATATGTTGGTTTTCCAAAATGAAATATCTGGAGACTTCATTGACCAAAAGTTGGAATCAACCCAGGTGCCCAGATGAGTGGATAAACAAAATGTGGTACATACATACAATGGAATACTATGCAGCAGTAAGAAGGAATAAAGTGGTAACACATGAGGTAACATGGATGAACCTTGAAGACCTGATGTTGAGTGAAGCAAGCCAGGCAATGAAGGATGATGTGTACATGACCTCACTGATATGTATTAAGGAATTTGAGCAGTCCCTGAGAACTAGGGTCTGAAAGATAGGTTTACAAGAAAGTGAAAAAGAAGACAAAATTGTGGGACATCATCCTTAGGTATGTAATCTGTGCTGAGGTGATGGAGTGTGGTTGCATGTTGGAGGGTGGGACAGGTGGGTGGTGATAATGTTGGATTTTGTGGTGCAGGTTTGTTGGCTGGGAGGACTGGGAGTGGCAGGTTGGAGAGCCCAGGATGCTTTGGGGGTGCAGGGGGGACCAGAAGAACAATGGGACTTGTGGGTGAGGGATTGTGACTGAAGAGATGGGAGTGCTCTTGTCGCAGTGTGGAGGGGAGGTGTTGCAGCTTGGGCATGCAGGTTGGGGGGCATTCAGTGGGACATATCTGGGGGGGCTGAGGTGGTGGGTTGGAGTGTTCATCCTGTCGTGGTGTGTTGTGTCAGTGGGAGGAAATCCTGTGCAGTGGGGGGAGGGAGAGGGGCTCCCCATTTTTGGAGGTCTGATTCACTCAGAAATAGACAGGGGGTGACTCTTGGGAACAGGGATGATTCCTAGACAGGGAAGAACTGGTGAGCCAGGACATTCTGTGGCATGTATCTGTGAATCCTGTCATATGGGGAGTCGAGCCATGGGGGGCATTGTGGGCCCTGGTGGAGGGGTGGAAAGGAATGGGGTGGATCAAAAAGGGGGTGTTTGGTGGCCCATGGAAGTGCTTTCCATTGCCTTGCAGAGGTGGACACAGGACAGGGTGATAGTCATCAAAATTTATAAAAGTGTACTAGGTAAAATGTGGACCTTGATGTGGACCAAGGACAATGATTGGGAACTGTGTTTCATTATCTGTATGCAAGTTATGCTGGTGCTGCCATCCACATACGAAAAGGTTTTGTTTGGGGGGAATGGAGGAGGAGGTTGAATATATGAGATTGTCTTGTATTCTGTGTGTGACTCTGCTGTGACCTAAAACTTCTTTGAAAATTAAAGGAAAAATGGTGGGATGCTTGAGAGTGAGAAGAGGAATGTGCCATGAAACAGACTGGACACCAGATATTGCACCAATAAGGCAAAATGGGAAAAAAATTTATATATATTATTATTTTTTCACATTTGTTCAAAAAACCCTATCCTTTAATAACATCGTTTTCTTTTTTCTATTTTTTAATTTTTTAGATTCTTTTTTGTTTTTTAAGTTCACGTATATTTTAACTCTTACATTTAAATATCATTACTATTTCATTTTCCCATTCATTGCAATTGGCTATTGTTATGGCTTCACCTTTGAAGAGGCTAGGGAACAAAGAAGGGTCACAACATGGATGGGAAAGGATCATTGGTGGGGGAGTCAGGGATGGGGGTACATGGGAGGAAGTCCACCCAAACATGCATAAAAGGCATGCATAATTGGTCAAATGCTTATGGGGCATGGTCACAGAGAGAAGAATTACTCAATAAATGGGAGAACACTGAATTCCTATCCTGGAGATCTGTGCCATATTTTCCAGGAGAGTAGCAACATCCCCCCAAGTGCAGGGGCAGTGTATGGCAAAGGATGATCCATTGATAGGCCCTTGTTACTGAAGACTAGCCTTATGAGTCTTTGCTCTTTAAACTGAAACAGCATAGTGTTATGGGGTGCCTAAAAGTTCCCTCTAGAGAACCTCCTTGTTGCTCAAATGTGGCCTCTCTCAAAGCCAAACTTAGCATATGAATGCATTACCTTCTTCCCAGCATGGGACATGATTCCTGGGGATGAGCCTCCCTGGCAATGAGGGATTACTAACAAATGCCAATGGGCAGTAAGACTGGAAAAAGACTTCAAATAAAAGGGGGAAATGGTAAAGACAAATGAGTTCATAGGGCTAAGAGACTTCAAAGTGAGTCTGGAGGTCAACCCAGAGGTAACACTTATGCAGATCCCAGTAGGACTTCCTAGGCTTCCAATATGGATATCACCTCAAACAGAGGGCCTCCTGAGGGCTTTGGAGATATCCAGGTCGTATATCAGGACAGATAGCCCCAGAGTTTTGTGCCTTACCAGTGGGCCTTAATTTGGAATCCTTGCTCCTGAGAGTGACAGAGTCTGACCCAAATATGTCTTCACTGCACATGGTCCATCTGTCTCTTCTATTTAAATCTATATTTGATGTCAGAGTTTTAGGTGTACTTCCAGAGACCAGAGGCTATGGGCTGTCCATGTGCCAGCTGGGTCCAGAGGCTCTGTGGACTTGCAACTCCTATTCTACAACGCAATGGACTCACCCAGGACACCTAGTTTGGACTTGATGATGGACAACGGCTATCCTGCAGAATGGAAAGAGTCTACAGCTGCAGGCAGGATAATCTCTTCCATCATATCCATGGGATATAAGCCCCCTCTCATTTGGTGGTAGAGGGGACATCACCATTCTAGACTCCTCGGGATTGGGTGAAGAAGTATGGACTAGAGTGGACTTGTTAGTGTCCTGTTATAGACTTTTTGTGATTCATGCAATGGAAGAAATTACAAAATCATGTGTAGCCAGGGGCCACTGGACACTTTTGGGGCAGGGAGAGGGAAGGGCAGTTGTAATACAGGGGCTTTTTTTGGGACTTGGGAATTTTCTTGGGTGATGTTGCAATGCAGGATATAGGCCATTATATATCACCATGATTCATGGAGAGCTGTGTGAGAGAGAGGGTGGTTTACAGTCTGAACTGTGGTCCATGCATAGTGGCAAAGCCCCAACATGTGTATATCTATTACAGGTGAAGTGTCACCCTGCTGAAGGATGTATATGTGGGTGGGTGTGGGAGGTGTGGGAGGTGGGGCATATGGGTAATCCTAAAATTTCTGTGTAACATTTATGTAAAGTGATGTATCCTAAAAAAATAAAAGAAAAGAAATAATGGGCTTGGACTTCAAAACTGAAGATCCTGCTGCATTCAGCAGTGTTATGTAAAGCAGTGATTTGACATGCACTCTAATTGAATAAAAGGGCAGAGCCACCAGTTAAACAAGTAAGTTGCTTTGTTTTGAAAACTGATGGACCTGGTGCATTCTCAGAGTGTTACTTCAAAGCAGTGATTTGACATTGATTGTAACTGAAAACCACTGAGCAGCATTGAATAAAAGGAGGAAATATCTTGGTTGGCCATTGATTGTAACTGAAAACAAGGGCATACCAATGAGTGCAACAAGTAACTTGCTTGGTTTTGTAAACTGATGATCATGGTGCATTCACAGCATGTTAGGTATCAGCAATGATTTGACATTGATGTTAATGAAAACGAGTGGTCAGTACTGAATAAAATGGAGAAATATGTTGGTTTTCCAAAAAGAAGTATTTGGAGACTTCATAGACCATTAGGTAAAACCATTGACTTGCCCTTGATTGCAAGTGAAACAAGGGCATAGCCATCATTTAAACAATTGACATGTTTGATTTTGTAAATTTATAATCCTGGTGCATATTCATGGTGTTAGGTTGATTGTAAGTGAAAACATGGGCATAGACACGGTTTAAACAAGGAAATTGCTTTGTTTGGAACACTGAGGATCCTGGTGAATTCACAGAGTGTTAGGTAATAGCAGTGATTTGGCATTGGCTGTAAGAAAATATCAGGGCACAGCATGCAAATAAAAAAGTAACTTGCTTGCTTTCCTAAACTGATGTTCTGGGTGCAGCTATAAGCATTACATGAAACCAAACTTTAGATATTGATTGAAAGTGTAAACATGTGCATTTGTGACAATTGAACAAGTAATGTGCTTGGATTATAAAACTGAAGTGATTTGCTGTCTTCATAGAGCACTAGGTAAAACCACTGACTTGCCATTGATTGTAAGTGAAAACAAGGGCATAGGCACCTGTTAAACAAGAAACTTCCTTGGTTTGGAAAGTTGATGATTTTGGGGCATTCACAGAGCATTAGGTAATAGGAGAGATTTTGCATTGGTTTTAAATTAATACAAGTTTATATCCACTGGTTAAACATTTAACTTGCTTTGTTTGTCAAACTGAGGATCCTGGTGCATTCACAGAGTGTTAGATAATGGCAGTGATTTACATTGATTGTAGCTGAAAACAAGGGCATAACCATGAGTTCAACAAGTAATATGCTTGGTTTTGTAAACTGATGATCCTGGTTAATTCACAGAGTGTTAAGAAATACCAGTTATTTGGCAATGACTGTAATTGAAAAACATGGCACATTAGCCAAATAAGCAAGTAATGTGCTTGCTTTCCAGAACTGATGATCTTGGTGCAGTTACAGAGCATTAGATGAAACCAACCTTTAGACATTGATTGTAAGTGAAAACAGGTGCATTGGTGTCAGTTAAACAAGTAGCAGGATTGGATTGCAAAACTGAAGATCCTGGGCAGTCACACAGTGTTAGGTAAAACAGTGATAGGGCATGCACATTAAGTAAAAAGATGGAGAGCCACTGGTTAAGTAAGTAACTTGCTTGGTTTTGAAAATGATTTTCCCTGTGGATTCCCAGAGTGTTAGGTAAAAGCAGTGATTTGACATTGATTGTAAATGAAAACAGGAGTGCACCATTGAATAAAAGGAGGAAATATGTTGGTTTTCAAAAATGAAGTTTCTGATGCCTTCATGGAGCATTAGGTAAAACCACTGACTTGCCCTTGATTTTAAGTGAAAACAAGGGCATAGCTACTGGTTAAACAAGTAATTTACTTGGTTTAGAAAACTGAGGAACCTGGTGCATTCACAGAGTGTTAGGTAATAGCAGTGATTTGGCATTGATTGTACCTGAAAACAAGGGCATAGTCATGAGATAAAGAAGGAACTTGCTTGGTATTGTAAACTGATGATCCTGGTGCATTCACAGAGGTTTAGGAAGTACCAGAGATTTGTCAATGAGTGTAATTGAAAACCAGGGCACAGCAGACAAATAAAGAAGTATCTCACTTGATTTCAAACACTGATGATCTTGGTGCAGTTACAGAGCATTAGGTGAAACCAATCTTTAGACATTGATTGTAAGTGAAAACAAGTGCTTCACTGTCAATTGAAGATCCTGGTGCATTCACACAGCGTTAGGTAAAAGCAGTGAATTGACATGCACTGTAAATGAGAAGAGGTTCAGAGTCACCAGTTAAACAAGGAACTTGCTTGGATTTGAAAACTGATGTTCCCGGTGCATTCCCAGAGAGTTAGGTAAAAGCAGTAATTTGATATTGATTGTAACTGAAAAAAAGTATGCTGGATTCAATATAAGGAGGAAATATGTTGGTTTTTCAAAATGAAGTATCTGCTGCCTTCATAGAACATTAGGTAAAATCACTGACTTGCCCTTGATTGTAAGTGAAAACAAGGGCATAGCCACCAGTTGAACAAGTATCTTGTTTGGTTTTGAAAACTGGTGATACTGGTGCATTCCCAGAGCAGTTATTTGGCATTGATTGTAATAGAAAGCAAGTTCATAGAAATGGGTTAAAGAAATAATTTGCTGGGTCTGGGAAACAAAGGATCCTGGTGCATTCACAGAACATTAGGTAATAACACTGATTTGGTTTAGATTGGAACTGAAAATAAGAGCAGATCCATGAGTTAAACAAGTAACTTGCATGGTTTTGAAAACTGATTATCCTGGTGCATTCACAGAGAGTTATGTAATACCAGTGTTCTGGCATTTAAAGTAAGTGAAAACCAGGGCACAGCAGCCAAACAAAGAAGTAAATTGCTTGCTTTCCAAAACTGATGATCTTGGTGCAATCACAGAGCATTAAGTTATACTAGTGATTTTGCATTGACTATAAGTGTAAACCAGGGCACAGCAGCCAAATAAAGAAGTAACTTGCTTGCTGTCCATACTGAAAATCTAGGTGCAGTTATATACCATTAGGTGAAACAAATCTTTAGACATTGATTGTAAGTGAATTCAGGTGCATTGGTGTCAATTGAATAAGTAAGGGGCATGGATTTCAAAACTGGAGATCCATGTGCAATCACACTGCCTTAGGTAAAAGCAGTGATTTGACATGCAAGGTAAATGAAAAGAAGGGAAGTGCCACTAGTTAATCAAGTAACTTGCTTGTATTTGTAAACTGATGACCCTGGTGCATTCACAGAGTGTTTGGTAATACCAGTGATTTGGCGTTGACTGTAAGTGAATACCAGGGCCAGCAGACAAATAAAGAAGTAACTTCCTTGCTTTCCAAAACTGATGATCTTGTAGTTACAGAGAATTAGGTGAAGCCAATCTTTAGACATTGATTGTAAATGAAAAGAGGTGCATTGGTGTCAACTGAACAAGTAAAAGGCTTGGATTTAAAAAGTGAAGCTCCTGGTACATTACACAGCATTAAGTAAAAGCACAGATTTGACATGCACTGTAAATGAAGAGAAGGGCTGAGCCACCAGTAAAGCCAGTAACCTCCTTGGTTTTGATAACTGATGTTCCCAGGGAATTCCCAGACTGTAAAATAAAAGCTATGACTTGACATTGGTTGTAATTTAAAGAAAGTGTTCAACATTGAATAAAATGAGGAAATATGTTGGCTTTTACAAAATGAAGTATCTGGTGCCTTTATAGAGCATTAGGTAAAGCCATTGACTTGCCCTAGATTGTAAGTGAAAACAAGAGCATAACAAGCAGTTAAACAAGTAATTTGCATAGTTTTGAAACCTGATGACCTGGTTCATTCCCAGAATGTTAGGTAAAAGCAGTGATTTGACATTGATTGTAACTGAATACAAGTGTGCAGCATTAAATAAAAGGAGGAAATATATTGGTTTTACAAAATGAAGTATCTGGAGACTTCATAGAGCATAAGTTAAAACCACTGACTAGCTCTTTATTGTAAGTGAAAACTAGGGCATAGCAATGAGTTAAACAAGTAACTTGCTTGGTTTTGAAAACTGATTATCCAGGTACATTCACAGAGGGTTAGGTATCACCAGTGATTTAGCATTGATTGTAAGTGAAAACCAGGGCACAGTAGCAAAATAAAGAAGTAACTTGCTTACTTTGCAAAACTGATGATCCTGGTGCAGTTACAAAGCATTAGGTGAAACCAATCTTTAGACATTGATTGTAAGTTAAAACAGGTGCATTTTGTCAACTGAACAAGTAACAGGCTAGAATTTCAAAACTGAAGATCCTGGTGTATTCACACAGTGTTAGGTAAAAGCAGTGATTTGACTTGTACTGTAAGTGTAAAGAAGGGCAGAGCCACCACTTAAACAAATAAGTTGTCTGGTTTTGAATACTGATGATTCAGGGACATTCACAGAGTGTGAGTAAGAGCAGTGATTTGGCATTGATTGTAACTGAAAACAAGGGCATAGCCATGAGTTAAGCAAGTAACTTGCTTGGCTTTCCAAAACTGATAGTCCTGCTTTATTCACAGAACATTAGGTAATACCAGTGATTTGGCATTGACTGTAAGTGAAAAACAGTGCACAGCATTAAAATAAAGAACAAACTTGGGGGCCAGCTGTG
>PVKH010002232.1:0-14232 GCA_004027955.1 Chaetophractus vellerosus
ACGACGAGCTGGGAAATTCTCTCCGAATGTTGAAATCAGTTCCCTTTTATAAGCAGTCAACTGAATGGATAACAGCGTCATCCATTCTTCATCCAATCTTGCTGATTGATGCAGATGCAATTAGCCCCAGGCTTGCTGGACCCAACAGCTGGGCACAATTACCTGGCCGATTTGACACATTAGCCTAGCCATCACAGTCATGTACATTACTAGGAGGAAAGATAAAAACTGTAACATGGGACTGTATAATATATTAAATCCTCCTGAAAAACATGAATATGGGTAGTATTGCATATATAAAACTTTTTACAAGCTACAACTACAAATATACTAGAGAGAAGGAAAAAGAATAGCACCTAAGTACAACAGGCGAGGCATAGAGAAATTGAGAGGTTATGAGCTTTGTTTGTTTGATTTTTTATTATTATTATTGTAATAATGATAGTACTCTGTGGGTGATGGGGGTGATGAATGCAGAAACATGTCATTACACCAAATACCATTGATTGTACTCTTTGGTTGGATTTATGCTTTATTAATATGTATCAACAAAATTAGAAGGAAAAAAAAGAGTGGTGTCTAATTCTGCTGAGTAGATAAATAAACCAATACATGGTAGTGTAATACCTACATTTTACTGAATGTGACAGGGACTTTCCAAAGAGTTAAAAATAAAATTAGTCTGCCATCCAACCCCACCTGAAGAGATTAATCCTATCTCAGGAGATGAAACTGCAAGGGAATGTCATGAGGTAATTTGCTTGAAAGGCACTTCTAAGTTTTCTCCTTGCATATCCCTGTCACCCTTTCTCTTCATATCTACAACTAGACTAAAATCACAACAATTGCCCAAAGGTTAAGTACAAAGCATGACCCATTAAGAATCACAGTAAACTCTAAAAGAACTGCATGAGTTTTCCAATTTATATAGATAGAAATCAGGGGAATATGTGTGAGAATGTATATTAAGTGTAAGGAATAACGATGGAAGGAATATAAAGTTGGGTCAGGCTGAGTTTATTCTAAGTGAATGTATTCACTAAGCTGAGATGCTGTATTCAATGTTGTAGCTTGAGGGTTTAGAAAGTTTGTTAGGGTGCCTGCTGAAACATGGACCAAATGATGGCCTACAATGCCTGAGGTTAAGATGCCCATTTAACCTGGTATACTGAAGGTGTGGGGATCCAAAAGCTTGAGAGATTGGAATGCTATAATAGATTCACCATTTAAGACATGCCCACCAAACCCGGGAATATCCAGAGGATACATCATTTACTGGGACTGTGAGGAATAAATTTGTGAGACTAACTCCATCTTCCCTGAAGAGCTTTGTGGTTGCTCTTCTCTGTAGGTCATATTCTACTGAGGGAACTGCTGTTAAGGAACTAGAATCTTTAAACACTATTGGGAAGATCAGATCCTGGGCTAACAGAAGCGAAGTAGGGCACTTAATCACCAAAGACAAGGAGAGCATGGCTACCAAAATGAAAAGCAAACTTAAAGCAGCAATCGAGAGTCTGAGTCACACAGACCTATGGCATTGACTAACAGATCTTAGTGTACCTAGAAGCAAAGTACATGGACAGTTGACTAAATTCCTACTTGATCTTTATAAGCAGAAGACTTCTGGGGCGAGTAAACAAAACTCTAAATTGAATTACAGAAACGGAGAGTTACAGCCTCTTAATTAATACCTAGATTTGAGACAGTTTACTGATCCAGAGCTTTTTGAATGAGGGGAAGGCCAAGTCCCCTTGGGGAAGGATTCTGTTACACAACCAAAAATGTATGCTGTTCATCTTCCTCCCAGCTTTCCCCAAAGAGACCTACATCCATTTATCAGGGTAACCATACATTGAAGAATAGGAAATGATCAGATATTTCGGGGATTATTAGACATTGGCTCAGAAGTGACATTAATTCCAGGAGACCCAAAACATCACTGTGGCCTACCAGACAGATTAGGGGGTTGTGAAGGTCAGGTGATTGATGGAGTTTTAACTCAGATCTGTCTTATAGTGTGTCCAATGTGTACCTGGATCCATTCTGTGGTTATTTCCCCAGTTCCAGGATGCATAATTGGAATAAACATACTCAATAACTGGCAGAATCCCCACATTGGATCCCTGACTTGTGGAGTGAGGCCTATTATGATAGGAAAGGCCAAGTAGAGGCCACTAGAATTGCCATTACCTAGCAAAATTGTAAATCAAAAGCAATACCAGGGGAGTGGATGTGGCTCAAGTGTTTGAGATTCCAGATTCGGTTCCTGATGCCTCCTAAAAAAAAAAAAAAAAAAAATCAAACAATAAGCACATAAACAAAAACAATCAACAAGGTCCTGTGTTAAATCCCCAGGCCCAATACCCCCCCCCCAAAAAAAAAGCAATGCCACCATCAAGGATTTGAAGGATGCAAGGGTGGTGATTTCCCACCACATCCCCATTCAACTCTCCTCTTTGGCCTGTACAGAAAATAGATGGATCTTGGAGAATGATAGTAGATTATTGTAAACTTAACCAGGTGATGATTCCAATTGCAGCTGCTATTTCAGATGTGATATCATTGATTGAGAAAATCAACATATCCCCCGGTATCTGGTATGCAGCTAATGATCTGGCAAATGTTTTTTTTCTCAATTTCTATTAGTAAGGAACATGAGAAACAGTTTGCTTTCAGCTGGCAAGACCATAAATATACCTTCACTCTCCTGTCTCAGGGGTATATCAGGGAAGTTGTTCATTTCTCCCTCCTGCAAGAAGTCACACTAGTCCACTGTATTGATGATATCATGCTGATTGGACCCAGTGAACAAGAAGTAGCAATTTCTCTAGACTTATAGTAAGGCATTTAAGTAAGAGAGGATGGGAGATATCTCCAAAAAAAAAAAAATACTGGGGTCTTACACTATGGTGAAATTTCTAGGTGTCCAGGGGTATGGGGCATGTCAAGATAACCCTTATTCTACAGTAAAAGATAAGCTGTTGCATCTGGCACCTTTTACAACCAAAACAGAGGTATAATGCTTAGTTGGTCTCTTTGGATTTTGGAGACAACACATTCCTTATTTGGGTTTGCTACTCCTGCTCATTTCACAAGTGACCAGAAAAGCTGACAGTTTTGACAGGAGACTGGAAGAAGAGGAGGGTCTGCGACAGGGCCATGCTTCTGTGCAAGCTGCACTGACACTTGGTCCATATGATTTAGCAGATCCAATGGTGCTGGAAGTGTCAGTGTAAAAAGGAGATGCCATCTGGAGACTTTGGCAGGCCCATACAGGAGAATCAAAATGCAGACCCTTAGGATTCTGGATAAAAGGACTGCCATCCTCTGCAGATAACTATTCTCCTTTTGAGATACAGCTTTTGTTCTGCTACTGGGCCTTAGTAGAGACCAACTGCTTACCCATGGGCTGCCAAGTTACCGTGACATCTGAGTTGCCTACCATGAGCTGGGTATTGTCTGACCCACAAAACCCTAATGTTGGGCATGCTCAGCAGCATTCCATCATATAGTGGAAGTGGTATAGATGAGATAGATTTTGAGTGGGTCCTGAAGGCAGAAGTAAGTTACATGAGGAAGTGACCTAAATGCCCATGGTCACCATTCCTGCCACATTACCTTTTCTTTCCCAGGCCACAGTTGGGCCTCTTGGGGAGATCCTTATAATCAGTTGACTGAGGAAGAGAAAACTCAGGCCTGGTTTATGGATGGTTCTGCATGATATGCAAGTACCACCCAAAAGTGGACAGTTGCAGCACTGCAGCCCTTTTCTGAGATGTCCCTGAAGGACAGTGGTGAGGACAAATCTTCTCAGAGGGAAGAAGTTTGAGCAGTGCATGAGTTTTTCATTTTGAGTTGGAAGTAGAAATGGCTAGAGGTTTGTTTGTACACTGATTCATGGGCTGTTGCCAATAGTTTGGCAGGATGGTAAGGGACTTGGAAGGAACATGATAGGAAAATTGGTGGCAATGAGGTCTGGGAAAGAGGTATGTGGCTAGACCTTTCTGAGTGGGCAAAAAACACGAAAATATTCATGTCCCATATGAATGCTCACCAAAGGGTAATTTAAGCAGAGGAAGATTTTAATAGTCAAGGGGATAAAATGACTCAAACTGTAGATAGCAGTCAGTCTCTTTCCCCAGACATTCCTGTCATTGCCCAATGAGCTCATAAACAAAGTGGCCATGGTGTTAGAGATGGTGGTTATGCATGGACTCAGAAACATGGACTTGCCCTCACCAATGCTGAGTTGACTGCAGCCACGGCTGAGTGCCCAATCTGCCAGCAACAAAGGCTCACACTCAGACCCCAATATGACACCATTCCCTGAGGTGATTAGACTGCTATCTGGTGGTAGGTTGATTACATTGGACAACTTCCATCATGGAAGGGGCAGCAATTTGTTCTAATTGGAACAGACACATACCGTGAATATGGGCTTGTCTTCTTTGCATGCAATGCTTCTTCCAAAACTACCATCTGTGGACTTACTGAATATCTTATCCAACACAATGTATTCCACACAGCATTGCTTATAATCAAAGAACCCACTTCACAGCAAATGATGTGCATGAATGGGCACATGCTTATGGAATGCACTTGTCTTACCATGTTCCCCTGCACCTTGAAACTTCTGGATTAATAGAATGGTGGAATGGTCTTTTGAAGACTCAATTATGACACCAGCTAGGTTGCAATATCTTGCAGAGCTGTGGCAATGATCTCCAGGAGGCTGTGTATGCTCTAAATCAGCATCCACTGTATGATCCTCTTTTTTCGTAGCCAGGATTCATGGGTCCAGGAATCAAGGGGTGAAAATGGGAGTGGCACCCTCACTATTACCTCTAGTGGTCCACTAGGAAGATTTTTCCTTCCTGTCCCTGCAACCCTAAGCACTGCTGGTCTACAGGTCTCAGTTCCAAAAGGATGAGTGCTTCACATAGAGAACACACAACAATTCCATTAAACTGGAAGCTAAGATTGCCACCTGACAACTTTGGGCTCCTCATGCCTCTGAATCAACAGGCAAAGGAGGAAATTATTGTACTGGCTGTGGTGATTGATTCTGGCTATCAAATGGAAATAGTACTTCAACTATGCAATAGAAGTAAAGAAGAGTTCGCCTGGAATATAGGAGATCCCCTAAGGCATCTCTTAGTACTACCATGCTTTGTGAATAAAGTCAGTGAAAAATTGCCACAACCCAATACAGGTAGGACCAACAATGGCCCAGAATATTCAGGAATGAAAGTTTAGGTCACCCAAACAGGCAAAGAATCATCACCAGATGAGGTGCTCGATGAAGGTAAAGGTGCTCGATGAGGGTAGTGAAAGATGATAGTGATAAATACAAGCTTTGATCATATGACCAGTTATAGAAACAAGGGCTGTAGTGATCATGAATATCTCTTCCTTGTTTTGTTATGAGTATGTTTGTGTGTGTACATAAAATGAATATCTTTATTTTCTTCTCTAACTTTTCCCATGGTCATTTGACATAAGTTTTATTAGTTTCATGTTGTAGTATTTAAGCATGTCAAGATTAAGAGTGAGTATTATCCAAGGACTTGCACCCTAATCTGGAAGGATTTAGTGTGTTTCCAGTTGTACACAGTATGGTTGAGTATTGCTAGGTGGAAATATATGTATGTGTATGTATATATATATAATAGTTTGTTTATTTGTTTGTTTTTATTTAGAGTCTAAGTATCTTTTAAGGTGATGTGTATGGCTGCTAAGTTGACAAAGGATGGACTGTGATGGTTAGGCTAATGTGTCAACTCGGCCAGGTAATATTTCCCAATTGTTTGGTCAAGCAAGCACTGGGCTAATTGTAATGAAAGGGCATTTCATGGACTTTAGTCATCAATGAGTTGATTGCACAGATGGCTGGTTGCATCTACAATCAACTGAGGAGTTTGCCATCAGCAATGAGTGACATGATGTTTCATCAGATCAGTTGAAGGCCTTAAATGGGGAAGTGATTTCAGCATTCAGCCTGCCCTATTGAATTTGGACTTGTGCATCGCCAGGATTGTGGGAGACAATTTTATAAAATCTCATACTATTTACAAATATCACCTATTTGTTCTGTTTCCCTAGAGAACACTAATACAATTGGGAAGGAGTGAGATCCTGAAATATGTGGTGATGGCATATGGGTAGATTTCAGTGGCACACAGCAACTTCAACTCTTAAATTCTGCCAACATTCCTTGCCCATAAAAATGGCCCTTCTTATGCTGTTTAAGGATGGTACTCTCCCCTTCTTGAAATAATCCCTGAAGATGTTCCCTTATACATTACTGTTCAACTGCCTCAGAAATTACCCCATCACCTCTTATTTTTTTCTAGAAATAAAACCAGAATCAAGACCAAACAGGCCTCAGAAACTGAAGTATAAAGAGTAAGCCATGAGGAGTTGCAATATATATCAAATAATTGTATTATTTTGTCAATTTAATTTGACAGAAAATTGGAGAGTATGTGTTAAAATAGATCTGAAAATTGTGGTATCTGGGTGGAAGGAATATAAAGGTGGAGCAGGCTGAAATTACTACTGTGGGATCATTTGGTAGAAATTGTGAACTCAGTGTTCATAATGTTAGTTTGAAGGGCTAGGAGGGACCCAACACTTTGCTTAGCTTGTTAACTGAAACCTGGACCAAATGGTGGCTTAAACTAAACAAAGTTCTAGGAAATGCTAGAACTTCACTGATACAAATCTAGAGGAAAGGATTCATAAACTTAGGGAGTTTGGAATGCTAGAATGGATTATCATGCAAGATCTGCTTATTCACACTTCCAAAAGTATCCACTCAGAGGATCCAGAAGGCATTCTTTCCATCAAGGCTATGAAGGATGCATTTATTTGTGACTGTAGAGGCAAAATTCTAAAATAACCCACCCTCACCACAATGAGTCATGCCTTTGTATAATCCCCTTCCCTTGAGGGTGGGCAAGATATGTAAATAGGATGAGATAACACTTGTGATTAGGTTATTATATATGGCAAAAATGGAGGAATTTGACAAATATAATTAAGGTCCCTAATTAGTTGACAGTGTACTAAAAAACATAGTTTTTGCCACAGAGATGCCATGAACATTCATTTTTCCTTTTTTTTTGAGTCCTAGTTAGTAAGCTTTTTCTTCAATTCTATGAGCTACACTTATTTTGTTTTTTGGGGAAAAAAAGGATCCTTTTTTATGTCTTACAATCAAACAACTAAGAGGTTGAGTAAGATGAAGAAAAAATATTGTCCTTAGAATTTGGCAACTTGGAGATCATTATGGAACTTGAAAAAGAAGTTTAAACTGTTTCACGTATACTGAAATGAGTTTAGAATTTGAGGACATGGAGACTGTGAATACAAATATTTTGAGAAAACCTGTGAGGGGAAGTAGAAAAATTGGGAAGAGTTCAAGAAAGATGTGGTATCAAGGGGAGCTTTTCTTTTTTGCTTTCAAGTTTGTATAGTGATATGAAATTTTAAAGTTTTTTAAAGTAATAAACTTTAAACATTTAAAATTTAAACTTAAGTTCTTAATTTAATATACAAAACTATGTTTCTATTTATGAATCTAGCACTTTTACAGAGCCTTTCAGTAAGGTTAGGTCCCTTTTACAAACATTAAATTTTAATATATGCATTTTCAATTGCATTTGTTAAATTTATAAATACATATGAATTTCTATATATATATATAATTTACCTTAACACTGCTTTAATTATCTGACTCATTAAACAAAATCCTCCTAATTTTACAGTCTGTGGTCACTAACCCATCACCACAGTGATAAAATAGAAAAACATGCTTTTTAGAAATTAAAGTCAAATATCCATTTTATTGCACAATATATTCTTTTCACTTTAGAAATTTGAAAGGTATTTAATTTTCAAAAAATCTGTTTATTTGTAATAAAAAGTTCTCTGAAAAACAAATGCATGAATAATTGTTTGTTTATGTGTGTATAATATATGTAAACAAAAGTGTGATAATTCCTTTAATTTTGAGCTCCTAAGTTATATGAAAACCATTTTTCAAATCATTTAAATTGTGTTATGTTTTTATGACTCACCAGTACTCTAAATTCTCTTTTTTGAGAGAAGAAATTCTTAATCTGCAAAACAAAAATTTCCTCACCTATGTTTCAAACAGGTTTAACAATATTTATATCCACTTAAATTTCTGTGTCTATTCAATTTTTCTTAGATGATTAATTTCAATACCAGCAATCTCTCTTCCTTCTGGCTTTTGAAATCAAGGTTTACTCTGAAGAGGACATTACTTTATGTTGATAAATTTCCAAGTACCTTGCTTTTGATAACCAGGCTAAATTCTAGCATTCTGAACAGATTTTCTTACATATAAAACTACATTTTAGGTCCTTTTGCTCTCCCATCCTATGTGAATATCAATTTTTGATATCTTAAGGAATGACCTTTTTTATGTAGAAAGACTACTGAGATCTCATTTCTGATTATCAATTTAACTCAATGATCTGATCTAAACCTGAGACTTTCTTAAATTTAGTTCAACATATAACTTATTATTTTTTTCATGAGTCTCAAAAATGTTGACAATATTTGTTTATGAGCTTTTGGTTCACCTCTGTTCCCATTTACAAATTTGACCAAGAAAGTATTAAGTAATTTTTATAAGTGTAAATTTAAAAAGAAAACATAGTGATCCTTCATTTTAGTTAATTGTTCTAAAACAGTATATGATCTTATTTCAACTGAAGTCATAGTGCAAAATAGTTACTCAAATTATATGTTGCATTTATTAATCCTCAAACTAATGCAAATCAACTATCATATGCACCAAAATTTTATATCAGTGCAGATTTACACGCTTGCTTTGCTGTCTGGACAGAATAACTCTAGCAACTGTTTGTACTATTCTCATGATCCTAAAACCAGGTCACTGGTTCTGCTGGATTGAGGTTCCCTTTGCTAGGACTTCTCAGGGTCCCCTCAGGGGCTTCTCTCAGAACACAGTCCCTCACCTCTATTCTCTTGCCTCTAACTTGCCTCTTGTTGTTAAGGTAGAGCCATCAAGAAGATCCACTAGAATCTACACAAGCGAAATCTGGTTTGCAGGGCAGTTAAAGGCCTATGGTTTAAACTTTGGGCAACTGGAGATAGTAGCCTGAGGGTAAATTCTTCCTTCCAGTCCCCAGAAGGACTGGTTGGAGACACTATAATTTGTCACATGACCTCTCTTGACAAGTCAGAACCGTCATTTCCTTTTCTATTTTCCCTTAACTGTCTTACTCAGCTTTACCCTTATTGCTATCTCCTTGAATTGCATTCCACACCAGTGTTAGTATCTGCAATTCAAACCTCACACTTTGTTTTCTACAGAACCTTACCTAAGACAGCCAGAATCTCATGTTACATGCATATAAAATGCCATAATTGACCAGATTTCTTAATCAGATATTGATGCTGTAAATTTCATTCTCTCAAGCATTTGTATAAATAATTCTACATTTTCACCAGCATAAAGTATGTTTAGCCACTACACAAACCATTTTGATCATCACAAAAAAATTGGGTTAATTTTCCTGATAAGGTTTTGGGATTGCTTATTCTATTTATTATAGTTTCTTAAAGATCAGTGTTTATGCTCTAGAATGCAAATTGGATTCTTGTTTACATCACTGATGAAATTTACTATACCTATTTATAATCTATAACCAAGAGTCCATAATTTAAAGAAAGAGGTGATCATATGTTCCATGCTTCTATTTTTATATTTTATATGTGCGATATTGCTTTCTTCTGAATACCTAGGCTGTTATATTATTTGTTTGGTGCTAACAGCCATTTCTCAGATGTCACCAACCACCCCCTTTTCTATTATGTGCTGATGTTTCTGCATCCCATGAGAGAAGTTAGGTCCGGAGAAGTGGCCTGACCATACATTAAACCTGGAAACTGGGACCAAGCATCCCCAGCTGCTAATCAGGGCAGGATTTCTCAGTGGCAGGGCTTCTATGCTGGGTAGCACAGACTTGTCTCTCCACCCCAACATCAACCAGTGTATCTGGAGATGCCCTCCACTGAACATGAGCTGAGCAGTTGCTCTTGCTGGAAGACCAACAATGATAAGATCTCTTAGCCTGTTTTTTTTGTACACTTTGTGCTGTAATAAGTAATAAAGCAGCCATTTGCTGAAAGTTTCTGTTGTGCTTGAGTGTGTGTTCCTGTGGCCCACGATATGGCATGTTGCTCCACAATTGCATTTGCGTTTCTTTGGACTCCTAGTTATTTTAAGACTTCTCTCCCTGCTCCAGGATTTTTTGATCTTCTCTTATTTTCTCACCTGTTAAAGCCATAAAGTCTTATGAGTTTCTTTCTTGTCATTGCATTACATGGTTACAGAATTTGAATAAAATACTTCTCAAATTTGAGCATGCATCAGAATCACTTGCAAATATTGTTAAAATATAGAATGCTGCATTTCAACTCCAGACTTTCTGACTTATTGGGGGGGGTGGACTTTGAATGTGGATTTCGAATAATTCCAAGGTGATGTCAATGTTGCTACACTGGAAACTTCACTTGGAGAATAACTGCCCTGAGATTTTACCAATGACATGCAACTAATAGGGTTTGTGTGATATTGATATAGAATAGCCAAGTAGACAACCAGTACAGGAAATCCTATGAAAATGTAAACACACGTTTGTATAAGATTATGTATTTTTATTAAAAATACACAATAAACATACATAATGAAAATTTTTAAACTTGACATTTTTATTAGAAGACTGTTTGATAAAATTTTTCATAAGTAAATAGAATTGTCTAATAGAGTATATTTGCAGCACATATAAGCAACAGAAGAAAAATATTCAAAATATATAAATGACCCCTACAAGTCATGAGGAAAAAAATCAATAACTCAAAAGAAAAATGGATAATTTTTCCAATTTACAGAGGTGGATGCCACAAATTTCAATTAACCTGATGAGATAGTTAATCAAATTAATAACAAGGAACATTTAACAAGATACAATTCCACATTCATTAGATCTGTAAAAAAATAACAAACTTCTTTATATCAAGTATTAGTAAGAATGTGGAGCAGCTCCTTAACAGTGCTGGTAGGATTATTATTGGAATAATCGCTTCTCAGTGTTGCTGCTCTTTTTTATTTTAGTCATTCTGGTAGGTGTATAGAGTTAGCTCATTGTAGTTATCTTGTTGAAATTTGATGCCTATGTATTAATCTTTAATATTTTAAATTTTTATCTATACATTGAATTTACAGAATCATCATAGATGCTTAAATTCAAGGAACAATTTTAGCCTGAATGCCAGGTTCTATGATAAAGATTAGAACTATCACACTAAATCACTAAATAAGATGTAGTAGGTTCTAGTGAGGATCTCTATTTGTTATCATTGCATATTCTTTGGGGGAAAATTTTGACGGTGTCTGGGTAATGCCATGTCTGTAGGAAGATTTGAATGGTAATTCTTGTTTGAGAATGTGTTGAAATTTCAAAATGAATTGACATACTGCTAGAATATCTTCAAGAGATTTTATGATTTTATTGATATTTACACTGACAAACTATGTATTAAAGAATTAAAATCTGCTACAATATTAATGGTTTTCATGAATTATCTTGTTTAATCCTTATAACAACACTCTTCGTTAGTCTGCATGTTGTTAAACAATTCACATAGTTCTTACCATGCTAGGCATTGCTGTGAGACCTTTCAAACAACTATTTTAATTTCCATAACCACCCTCTTGGGCATTACTATTAATATATGCATTGTATAGATTATTAAACTGAGCCACAAAGGTTTAGGTAACTTATTCAAGATTATGCAACCAGTTATTGGCAGGGCTGGAATCCAAACCCAGACAGTCTGTTTTTGGAATTTGGGTGTATTATCACTACACAAAGATACCTGGGAAGAAGGAAACCTGACACAAGTGGGAAGAATAAAGCCAGGAGAAATAGGGAGTTTGGAGAGTAGACTTTAAATCAGGCAGTCTCATTTCTGATTTCTTTATAATACCAGCTAGCTTTATTCAGAATTCACTATGTTCCAGTCACTGTATTCAACACTTTGCTTGAATTACCTTATTAAAACTTTAAAAAGTGATGAAACAAATATAATTATTCCATTTTTATAGATGAAGAAACTGGGTATTAGAGAAAATTAAGCAAGTTACATAAGTTTATATATATATATGCTTGGTGATTTCGAGAGCCACGTGCAAACATAGACACAAACATTATGCTGCAGTGTTCAAATGTTTGACAAAATTTATTTTAAATTCTACAACTGGGGACCAGCTGTAGCTCAATTGGTAGGGCACCGGTTTACCACATGGGAGGCCCCATGTTCGGTTCCCAGGGCCTCCTTGAGTGGGCAGACCATCTTGAGAAGACAAGTCGCCGCAGGCAGGGCAAAGCCGCCTGAGAGCAGGAAAAGCCACCTGCGAGCAGGCAAGGCCACCGCGTGGTGAGCTGACTTGGCGGGTCGCCGCAACAGGGGGGAGACAAGCAGACACAGAAGAACGCATAAATGAACATAGTAAGAACAAGCAGAAAGGGGGGGATATATAATAAAATATATTTTAAAAAATAAATTCTACAACTGTAATACGGAGTTACAAAAGCAACAATATCAACAGAAAAATCTTTTAAAAAATCCTCTTTTAAAACTTGTGGTGAAGACTCATTTTGGCTTAGATAGCTTCTACATAATACGTGATCACCTAAGTTCCATGGTATCAAGAGATTTTGTTCATCCTAGTCACTTCCACATTTATTCAACAATCATTTATTGAGTCCTCACTATACAGTCTTTCATTTCTTTTTCAACATTCATTTGCCTTCAATACACAGTGGATCTGGGGTGAACAAAACAGAAATGGTCCCTGGTCCCTTCACATGCACATTCTATTTGCTGGTTCCAGAAGAGAAAGCCAACATAAATAATACCTGAATAAACCAAGGTAGTTTAAGAATACAGTAATTATTAAGAAGTCAACTAAAAGGACCATGAAATGAAAGTTGTGGGGGAGTTTGTAAGGAAAGGCCTTTTTGACAACAGGCTGTTTGAAATAAAACATGGATGATGGGAGGGAGCCAGCTCTGTGAAGAATATCCCAGGGTAAGGAAACAGCAAGGGGAAATTGGCCCCTGCCAAGCACTGTGGGGATACTTTCCCTTTATTTCCATCACCATTTTTCTCATCCTGGACTTCATTATTCTTACCAAGTCTTATTATACTTTTGTAATTGTCTCAATACCTTCATTCTCTTCAATTTCCAGTTTAACATTTACTCATCTGACAGGCTCATCTGTTGAAGCACAGCTTTTGCCATTTAACTCCCTGTTCAAATACTCTCTTTACTTTCTCTCAGCCTTTATTATCATGTCCAAACTCTGTAGACAGCCATTGTAATCTCTCTTGATTCTTGTGCCAGTCTATATTCCCAGGCATATTTTTCAGCATTTCCTCTCACATATTTTGACCCCAGCAAAAATGATTTATTCAATAAAGTTCATTATATCACTTTATACCTGAGATTTTGCTCCTATTGTTCTCTTCAACTAAATTCCCTTCTAGTACTGCATTTATACATTCTAAAATGTTCCCATATTTCAATGGGTAATAGAAGTCTGACCATATGCTGGGATTCCACCAAATTAGTTATTTTAAATCACTTTTCTATGTTTTCCATAATCAGAAATAGAAATGCATTAAAAATAGGTTTGAACCTATTTTAAAAGCAGGCATTTAAGAAGAGATAAATGTTGTAGTGGACATTTGTTTTCTTTCTGTCTAGTAACTCTCTTCTAATAACCGGAGAGTTTCACTCCTTATGAAAAATGTCTCCTCCCAGCTGAAGCCTTAAAACTTACTGAGTGTTCTTTGAAGCTGTAGCAAAAGCATGTGACCTTAACGGAGGGAGCATTTTATTTGAAATGAGTCAGGTATACTTTCTGGAGAAATCCTTTTTTTTTTTCTTCTTGTCAATTTGGCACCTTCCAACAACTGTAAAAGTCAATTCAAGTTTAAAGAAATTCATGTTAAGTTCCTTGTACTCTGGTATTGATGTCATATACTGAAACTTATGTAAAAAGATATCTATATTCTCATCATTTGCACAAACTCTCTTAAAAGTACATGTATTCTATTCAAGCAATACAGGGAAGTAGGTAAACTTTTTATATCTTGCTATTT
>PVKH010002232.1:14332-27853 GCA_004027955.1 Chaetophractus vellerosus
TGCGGCGACGCGCCGAAACTTGGTCACTGCGCAGGCGCGGCTTTCTCCGCTTGTGGGCGGCTTCTGCTTCCATCACGGCCGGCTTTTCAGTTCGCAGGTCTGCCCGCTAGGAGAGGTCCCCGGGAACCAAACCCAGGGCCTCCCATGTGGTTTCCCAGCGAGCTCTTTATCCACTGAGCTATCTAGCCGGGCCCGAACTTACTACTCTTATATGGATTCTTTGGCTTTGTTGCCAAGCAACCATGCTCAGATTGCTGCTTTGCCTTTACACTAAGAAGAATCAGCCATACTATGTACCACACTTTCATTTTGCATTTTTTAAGCAAAATATTTTTTTCTTCTCTCTTTTTTTTTTTTTTAAAGATTTATTTATTTTATTACATATCTCCCCTTCCCCCCGCTGCGGCGATGCGCCGAGAGTGGTCACTGCGCAGGCGCGGCTTTCCCCGCTTGTGGGCGGTCTCTGTGTCCGTTCACGGCCGGTGCTTGCTTCAGTTCGCGGGTGGCTGGCTGCGCTCCATCCGTGGGCGACCTGCCCTGCCCGTGGCGGCTTTTGCCCTGTCCATGGCAGCTTTTTGCCCTGCCCACGGCGGCTCCGGCCCGCCCATGGTGGCTTGCCATTCTCAAGGCGGTCTGCCCGCTAGGAGAGGTCCCCGGGAATCGAACCCAGGGCCTCCCATGTGGTATGCCCGCGCCCTATCCACTGGGCTATCGAGCCGGCCCTCTTCTCTCTTTAAAGCAGTTGAATCTTCTTGTAATTCTTTGTTCTGGCTCAATCTTCTACCTTAGCTACTTACATTCCACACCTCATTCTTATTTTTTCCTGTTCTGTCAACATAGGGACTTAGCATTTATCTCTTTTATTGCTTCTCAGTTAGAAAAGTTGAAGTATTTCCTCTTTATTTAATAAATAAAATATCAACATCAATAATATACATAAGTAACAATGAAAAAGATGAAATGACCAATTTAACAAATAATTGTTTACCATGTTCAGTTACTTGTCTTAGGACTGGGGACTTAGTAATGACCTAAGCAGACAAATATTCCTGCCCTCATAGTACTTCCATTCTACTAAAAGAAGGTAGACAAATAAATATGTAAACAAATAAGAGAGCAATAAATATAGTTAATGTTAAGAAGTTATAAACAGAAGACCCCCACTTTGTAGGTGTTATAACTCTTATAAAGTTTGATGCAACTTTTTAATATTAATAATATAAAATTATGAGTACAAAATTAGTTAGAAGACCTTGGAAGAAGCTAGTGCAGATGAAGGATTCTGAAACTTAAGCATCACCAGCTTCACAGTAAAACTAATGTTGTGCCTGAATAAGAAGAGATGTGGAGCTCAAAATGGGTAAGAGGAGGAGGTGCAATATTGAATAGGGACATCAGAGAAGGCCACAATAAAAATGTGGCATTTAGACAGTGACTTAAGGAAAGTTGAGGAAAGCAATGGTGTATTTAATAAATGGTTGATTTGGGTAGAACTAGAAAGATAGGAAGCTGAACTATAAAGACAAGATAGAAAGTTGTTGCTGTAGGGTAGAATACTTGAAACTGATATTAGGGATGCTGAAGATATTGTTAATAACAAGGCATATGGTGATCTGTGGGAATGAACAACTGAGATAGAGTGAAGCATATGATCATTGGAAAGTTGGACACCCAGGAACTGAGTGGTGAAGTTGTTAGATGAGTTATCTGCATGGATATTAAAATAACCAAAAATGAAGGTAATATTAATGTTAGATGGTTGACAGGTGAGCCAGCTACTAAAATGTTCTGTAAAGAATGGAAAATGAGTTGGGAGATGATGGTGGGAGGTCAAGAATATAGTGAGGAAGGGAAGAGGGACAGGGATTTCTCCAGGAACACATATATATGTATTTATGTGAATATGACAGCTTAAAGGATGGTAATTAGTGGTATGACTGGTGTCATGAAATGTATGACTGAGGGAATTTGGTAAATAGAAAGGGAGACTATTCAGTAAACAGCAATGAAGAGCATGAGTGATACCAACCCCACCTCTTGGACCTTTAGTTTGAAAGGTATGTGAAAGAAAATGGCCATCACCTAAAAGGACTGCCAAGGAAGCAGTGGGCTCCAAGGGATCCAGGGTTAAGCTCCAGGAAGAAAGTGAGGAAGATATTTAGAGAAGACATATAGAATATAATGTCTTTGCTGGTGACCATTCATGATTTATAGAAGGATAATGGAAAGATTTCAAAAGTTGCTGACAAAAAAGGGTACACACAAATCCTTAGGGCAATTAGAGTTGATGATGAGAGTTGATTCAAGATTCCTGGCTTCTGGTGAGGATTGGTGGAATAAAGGATATTTATATTTACATATCTCACAAGTATATACATACAATCATAGCAGGCATTTGCACTTGTAGACTGCATGCTAAAAATGAGATACTGATATTATTATGTGTGTTACTTGCCACTAGGTACTTTACTCCATAAACATACCTCCAATGAGTTACTTCTACCAATCGGAATCTACTAATAAACCCAGATTTCAGAGGGCCAAGGCAGGAACAAAATCACCTATTCCTCATACTCCAGATAGATTAGAATGGGAAACCCAATCCTACTGCATTCCCACTTAGTAGGTCAAACATTAATAGGTATAATTCCTTTACATAACCATTTCATTAATTTTTTCAAATAAATTTAGATATTCACTGGAAGAAATATCAAGTAGAGGAAAAAGCAACATAGAAAACTCAACACAATACACTCTCATATTCAGAGAACTTTCTAATGAGTTTTACCCATCTACTAAACTCATTTTATTGAGCAAAAATTGAGAAGATTTTCTTTGAATTCTTGTGTTTACAAGGAACAGGATCATTTCATAAAAGAATCATGTACTCTTTAATTAAATCATAAATTTCAGTGGTAGTTCATTGGATGACTCATTGGCCTTTATTTCTCTGTTCTCTAATTTAAGTTGAACCGAGATATACATTCTTAAAATCCCAACTGTAATTTGTTTGTAAAACTGCACTTTGGAAAAGGATTTTGTAAATGTCTTTATCTTACTTGAAATATGAAGCAATCTAAGTGTTTCAAAAAAGTCAGAAATAACTGACAGTTTCAATAAGTATTTTTCGTTCATGTACATGAGTGAAGACTTATTTTTATTTCAAGAAAGTAAGCACTTTATAGCATTAGCACTTTATAAAAAGCTTTTAAAAGCTATCATATTGTCTGTTCTAAGATTCTGAATAGAGGGAGATAGGCCAGAAAGATCACTGTTCTCATGAAGTATAGATTAGAAAAACACGGGGCAGTATGGCATAGAAGCTCAATTAAGGTTTTATTTTTTGGCTGCTTTCAACAGAAATTACTTAATCAGTCTGTGGGAGTGATTTATGTGGAAGGAAGTTTATGATTTTAAAAAGCAATACTTTCATAACCTTAGGAAGTCTAGACAATGTTTTCTCTGTCTAAGGATTGGGGCTGCTATTGGAAGGCCCCATCAAGATCTTTCTAATGGACAGTTTAACTGTTAACTTATAGAAAAATAAGTAAAATAAAGGCATTTGTTTCTAAGGAAGTTAGAGCAAAGGTTTGGGAAGAAAGCGGGCAGGAAGGAAAGTCTGTTGAATCTGAGTGTTCAGGCACACAGATCCCTTACCTGACAGGAGCCCCACCCAATTGTTTCTTTTGAGACTTAGAAAGTGCCAAGTCCAGCACATAGGAAGAGTTTCATCTGTGAAGAGCACAATCTGAGTTCCCAGGGTGTATACTGAACAGGAAAATCCAACTCAGCATTTCAGCCAGGAATCATTCCTGCATTCTGTGGATGGAATAGGACAATTGAGTTGAACTGAGAATATATCTAGTGAAGCAAATTCTACTTTTACTCTTTTGTGGGTTTACACTCATCCTTTTATATCAGCTAGAAATAGAAAAAGACAGGATGTTTCACATGAATAATGTTCATGGGAACTCAATTCACTAAAATCTGTAAAAAAAAAAAAAAAGAAAGCTCAATTTATTCCAAATTTATTAAAATTCTTTCTTGACAAAAGGAGAAGGGTTTATAAATACAGCAATGCAGTTTCTCACTGAACAAAGAAGACAAGAGATTATATAAGAATAGGGGGAAAGGGGAATTTTAATTAGATTAAACTTAGTAAGGTTTTAATTGGAATTTATCATTATAAGGGTACATTCTATACTCTAGAATGGATCTGTTCCTAGGGGTCTACTGATAGAGTGTGTATTAGTCAGCCAAAGAGGTGCTAATGCAAAGTATCAGAAATATGTTGGCTTTTATAAAGGGAATTTATATGGGGTAGAAGCTTATGGTTATAAGGCCCTAGAGAGCCCAACTCAAGGTACCACAAGAGGTATTTTCTCACCAAATGTCTGTTGCCATGAAGCAAGACGGCTGCCGATATTTGCAAGGGTTCAGCCTTCCTCTTTCCTCTTCAGGCTCTGTGGGCCCAGCTTCTTCAGATCTCAGCTATTGGTTGGCATAAGGCTTGTCTTTCAGCGCTTCTCAGCTGTTCTGGTCTCTTCATAAGGTCAGCTGTAAATTATCAGGCAAATGTCTCATATCTCCCTGGGGCTCCAGCATCAAAACCAAGTTCTCCCCTCTCCTGTGTCTTTTCTGTGTATCTACTTCTGTGTGTTCTTGATTGAGTGTCCATTTATATAGCCTCCCAAGGGGGGCAGGGACTCAACCCTGCATGCCTTACTGATGTGGTTGAATCAAAGCCCTAATCTTAACATAATTTAATCAAAGCCATCTTAGCTGAATCTAATACAATCAAAGGATATCATGCCCAGAGGAACAGACCAGTTTACAAACATAATCAATACCTCTTTTTGGAATTCATAAGTAATAACAAATTGCCACAGAGGGTGATTCAATTCAAAAGAGCTTTTTTGAGTCATATCCCACAAAGAAAGCAAGATTTCCAGGTGCCTGTGTATGTGCAAAAGGGGTCTTCAAGCAAGTGTAAAATTTCTTTATTTTCAGACCTTTCCCTTACCCTTCCTTCTCCAGGTCACAGGTAAGCCATTATATCTTGTCCAGATCTACATGCTATCATGATTTTTCTTAGGAAATCATTTCCTGTATTCAGAATAGGATTAAACAAGACAGAAAATGGTAGGAGAAGTAATTCTGAAACGTCTATTTTTATTAGTGAAAGAGGATAGTGTGAAAAGAGTAGTTATCCAAGAAGGAGAAGTTTTATCACAACTTTATTTTAATTTACAATTCTGAAAGTCTCAAGAAAAAAATGCATGCAAGGGTACAAAAAATAAAAAATAAACAACAACAACAACAACAAAAAACAAAGATCTAAAAGCCACAAATCCTAAGATAACAAAATTAATTGAGCTAGATTCCGTTGATAAAGATATGAGTTGATACAAGCTTTCATCTGAAATTTTTCAGATCTCAGATTATCATTGTGGAAACTTGCCCATCTGTGATGGAGACTAAGTGACAGTTAGGGATTACTAGGCACTCGGGAATGTATGTTATTGTTTAGGAGGTTCTTGGTTCCAATTAATGAAATGAGCAAGTTCCAATTAATGAAATGAGGAAATCTTAGTGGAAATCTCACAATTTGTGGCAATCTGCAAAAGAAAAACATTACTAAAAACATATTCTCAATGAACAAAGAAAATTCTAAGGTAATGAAGGATTGAGGGAAAGGTAGGCTTTAGGTTAGATTTAAACAAAGCAATATTTTGATTTAATTAAAACAGGGCTAATCTTTAAATGAAATTGAGAACAGACCTATTCATAGGGTTGAAATTTTGGCAGGAAAAAACATTTTGTGACGATATTGTAACTACTGACTATAGCAGATTTACTTATTATTGTAATTTATGTTAATTGAGAGATTTATAACATAGCTGTAACCAGATGCCGTCCATGCCCCCTTTACTTACAGCCAGTTTCTTTAGCTTATTTCCATTCTTTTACTTGCTATCTTATGTTGACTGAGCGTTTTATAACATTGCCTTAACCAAATGTTTGTAACTTATTTACAGTCCTCTTTTACAGCTACTTTATGCTTACCCCAGCTGACTTTTGTCAGTTTTCAAGGGCTTCATGTGTCCATGCTTGCACACTCCCTATTAACAATAACTGAAACATAACCAATCAATATCTGTCAACATAAATGCATTGCTATCACTATCTCCACCTCCCTTTGTTCACATCCCACAAAAACCCTAAGCTCTTTAGATACTGGGAGGCAGATTTGAGTAGGGGGATTGGGGAGGCTCCAGTCTCCATGCCAGTCCACTTTGCATTAAATCTCTTTCTTTTCTCAAAATACCAATGTGATGGCATTGATTTCTGTGCACATGGGGCAAGGGAGCCCATTTGCTCCGTAACAGGGGTATACCGATAGTATGTGATTCAAACCAAAACCAGTCTTGCCTTTCTTACATGTGAATGCATAAATCATACCCTTCAGGGTTCTCAACAATGTTTCTTTCTTTTCTTTCTTTCTTTTTTTTTTTTTTTGCATGAGAACAAAGAGCCCCCTATTTTTTTCCTTTTAATGGCTCATTTTTTCTGTATAAATTATACGTGTGCATTTGCAAAAAGTTCCAAGTCTGAGATAAACAAATAAAAGAAAATATGAAACACACAAAAATGTCATCAAGCAGAAAGAAAAACAGGTCACACTTGTCTTTGATGTACAGGTATATTATTCTAGTCTATTATATAAGTATGGGTGTTTTACAATTTTATAAAGCCAAAAAAAATTGAATGAAAAATCATGTACCATGCTAGGATTATAAGCACCACTGTATTCCTATAATATATAGCTTTTTAAAAATATACTTTTATTAGAGAGGTTATGAACTTATAAATCAGTCATGAACATGAGTGGAATTCCCATACAACACCCCTCCACCAACACATCACATTGTTGTGGAACATTTGCTACAGATCATGAGGTAACACCATCAGACTATTACCACCAACCATGGTCCACAGTGTACATTTGGTAAATGTGGAGAAGTATGGAAAAAATACAATTAAAGTAACCTATGGACTATAGTTAATAGCAATTCTGTAATATTCTTGCATCAATGCCAAAGATATACTGTGTTAATAGTGGAGGGAGGGTACGAAAGAGATATATCGACGTCTCTTAACATTTAATTAATTTTCAAAAAAATTATTTTAGTTATGCTGTAAAAATATCTTCAAGGACCAATTCTTTGGTAATACGGAAACTAAAATATTTTCTTCTTGTGTTTGCTTGTACACTAATTGTACCTTCCAAGAATCAGAAATAATTTGGTGATCGGAAAATTCTCCTTTATTAGTGAAAAATCTAAGTTGGGATGGCCTTTATTAAGATGTTAATTAGCCTGTGTGCTTATAATAATATATTGTAAAAAAATTATGCTCCAAATCAAAGCCTGTTATATCTTTTAATTATTTTTCAATGTCATATAAAAATACAAGTCAATGGTAATTGCACATGACAGTAATTTAACACTATTCAAATAGGCATTGACATTATTATTTTCATATAGGATTCATTATAATTTTAGTGCTTTATAAAATTATATGCCATATATGAACTGTAAGGTCTGCATCTATGCCCCTGCAGAATCTCCACAAATTGCTCGTATAGGGAGGGCTTCATCCATAATAGCAGTTTGGTTAGTGTTAATTAACTGATTGGCTGATGAACTTAATGAATAAATCAATTTCTAAAAAGGGATCAAGTTATAGGCAGGACTTAGTCAAGAAAACAGAAATGAAAGGGAATTAGGGCACACATAATCATTGGAGTAGCTGGGTGAGCAAAGGGCAGGGGTAAGCATTATTTATGTCAGCTGACACCACTGAAGCTGAAGCACTCAATCTAGAGGTGCTTATGAATGCTCCTGGAAACTGCTTTGAATCTCCAACCTGGTTGTAGGTCTGGCGGGAACTGTCTCTGGAGAATAATGGCCTGTTCTTTTGATCTTCCAAATAGCATATAAGGGCTTCTTTGTAAACTTTTTTTTTATGCAGAACCTATAAAAAAGAATACTTTTGAAGAGACATCTTCAGAGACCCCCCACTTTCTAAACGTTACCTAGAATTTATGGGAAGTTAAAAATTGGTAGCTTCCCTAATCCCATACATAAGTGATAAGAGTAACCTACTTAAAACACTGTTTTAATAAATACATCACTCCTATGCTCAGAGTTCTCTAAAGTTGGTTAAAAATGTGTTTTAAAATTATATTACCACTGGTCTCTGAAAATGAATGAAAATACTCGTCAATGCGTGTACACCACGAAGCACTGTATCTTGACACTTTTGAAAATGCATCTAAATGAAAATGACAATTAGTGATATGGCTGAGGAAGCTCCTACCAGACAGACTCTCCGTAGATAACAACTATACAGTCTGGGCAAAACACAAAATACAAAAATAAAAGCAACTACTGGACACTGGAGAGAAATAAAAACAGGCAGATTCTGAAGGGGAGTTGACCGTTGCAGAAAGAGAATGGCAGAGGTGAGTTTCAGTTTTTTATGTCCTTTATTCAGAGAACAGACCATACTTGACAGGATGTGGGGCAGGGTGACAAAACTCCAACAGAAAACCTGTACTGGGGCACTTTTTCTGTACCTCCTCTTATTTGGTCACCCTCTGACCTCCCTTGGCTTCTGTGACACATTTCCATATTCCTTTCTTTCTTTCTAACTATTTTTTCTGTCTCTTGCTTCCTCCTCTTTTTCTATCTACCCCTTTAATCATAATATCATCCTGGACTTTGTACTAGGCTTTGAACACATTCACTTTCTTTTATTTTTCATATATTAGTGTGGATTTGTGCCTAGGTCTTTTTTTGGGTCCCATTCTATATTTTCCACTATCATGTTTGGGTTTTTTTACAAGCACTCCCTCCTCCTCCCATTGCCTCTTCCTCCTTCTCCTGCTAACCTCTAATCTGCTTTATATTTCAGGAAATTTGCTGTTTATAGCAAATATATTCATCGCTTGTAAGTGTTGGCATGCAAAATTTGTCCTTATTTGCCTTACTTATTTCACTGAGCCTGTTTCTCTAGATTCTTCCCTTTGCAGGATATCTTATAATTTCCTTTATTCTTGTGGTCAAAAGTATTCCACTGTG
Organism: Chaetophractus vellerosus; assembly: GCA_004027955.1. Lineage (NCBI taxonomy): Eukaryota > Metazoa > Chordata > Mammalia > Cingulata > Chlamyphoridae > Chaetophractus > Chaetophractus vellerosus. Next base: position 23,479 of record PVKH010002232.1, read on the forward strand.
TATGTACCACGTTTTGTATATACATTCATTTGTGGATGGACATTTGGGTTGTATCCAGATTTGACCTATTGTGGATACTGTTGCTATAAACATTGGTTGTCAAGTATCTGTTTTTGACCTTCTTTTCATTCTCTTTAGGTACATACCTAGAGGTTGGATTACTGGGTCAAATGTTAGTTTTACATTTAACTTTGTGAGGAACTGCCATATTGCTTTCCACAGTGGCTATACAAATTTTACATTCTCATCTACAGGACACTAGAGTTGCAATTTCTATGCATGCTCTATATTTGCTAGTTTCCTTGTTTCTAATAATAGTCATTCTTATTGGTGTGAAGTGGAATCTCAGTGTGGTTTTAATTTGCATTTCCTTAATAGCTAATGATGATCTTTTTTTTTCATGTGTTTATTGTATTTTTTAAATATCTTATTTGGAAAATGTCTATTCAAAGTTTGGCCCATTTTTTAATTGGTTAGTTTGACTTTTTGTTAAGTTGTAAGAGTTTGTTCATATTCTGGACCTTAAATCCTTATCTGTTTCATGGTTTGAAACTATTTTCTTCTATTCTGTAGGTTTCCTTTGATGCACAAAAGCTTTTATTTTTGATGAATTCATATTTATTGATTGTTTCTTTTTGTTGTTATTGCTTTTGGTATCATATTTAAGACTCCATTGCCAAATCCCAGATCACAGAGATTTTTCTCCTATGCTATCATTTAAGAGTTTTATATTTTTAGTGCTTATATTTAGATCTTTGATCCAGTTTTGAGCTGATTTTTGTATTTGGTTTGAGGTAGGGGCTAACTTCATTCCTCTGCATGTGGATATCCAGTTTCCCCCAATGTCATTCTTGAAGAAACTATTCTTTCCCCACTATATGTACTTAAGACCCTTGTCAAAATCAATTGGCCACAGATGCATGGGTCCATTTCTGGACTTTCAGTTCTGATCCAAAGACCTATTTGTCAATACCACATTGTTTTGATTACTGTTGCTTTGTAATACAATTTGAAATTGGGAAGTGTGAGTCCTCCAACCCTGTTTGTTTTTTTCAAGATTGTTTTAGCTATTTGGTGTCCCTTGCATTTCCATATAAATTTGACGATCAGTTTTTCCATTTCTTAAAAAAAAGGCTACTAGAATTTTAATAGGAATTGCATTGAATTTGTATATTGCTTTGAGTAACATTGACATATTAACAATGTTAACTCTTTAATCCATGAACATGGGATGTCTTGCCATTTATTTAGATCTTCTTTAATTGCTTTCAGTGGTGTTTTGAAGTTTTCTGTACATAAATCTTTTGTAATCTTAATTAAATTTATTCCTTAATATTTTATTGTTTTAGATATTTTTGTAAATGGAATTTTTAAAAACTTTTCTCTTCAGATTGTTCAGATTGCTAGCATATAGGATCACGTTTGTGTTTTTGTGTGTTGATGTTGCACCCTGCCACTTTGCTGAATTCATTTATTAGCTGTAATAGTTTTCTTGTGGATTTCTTTGGATTTTCTATATTTAAGATCATGTCATCTACAAATGTAGTTTTATTTCTTCTTTTCCAATTTCATACCTTGTGTTTCTTTTTCTTGCTTAATTTCAAGAACTTCTAGTACAATATGAATAGCAGTGGTAATAGCAGGTATGCTTGCCTCATTCCTCATCTTAAGGGGAAAGCTTTATGTCTTTCACCACTGAGTATGAAGTTAGCTGTGGGTTTTACATAAATGGTCTTTATCATGTTGAAAAAGTTCCCTTCTGTAGCAGTTTGACATTGTTTATGAATTCCAAAAATAGTTATTCGATTATGTTTGTAAACTGGTCTGTCTGAAGTTTCAATTTTACTTAATTAAACTATTATTAGGGCTTTGATTGGGCCACGTCAGTAGGGCATTGAGTCCCCACCCCTTGGTGGGTGGGGACTCACAGATAAAAGTCATGGCAAAAGACAGAGTTGGGAGTTTTAATGCTGGAGCCTGGGGAAATAAACACACAGAAGAGTATGGTCATGAGGAAAGAGAAAATGACCTTGGAAAAGAAACAAGCCATTCACCTGATAGACTACAGCTGGCCTTGTGTAGATAGCAGAGGAGCTGAGCCTGGAAAGAAGTGAACCCTGGGAAGAGAGGAACCCAGGAAGCCTGAACCCTCATAGGTGTCAGTGGGCATTTTGCTCCAACACATGGCAATAGACTTTGGTGAGGGAAGTAACATATGCTTTATGGCCTGGTAACTATAAGCTTCACCCCAAATAAATACCCTTTATAAAAGCCAACACATTTCTAGTGTTTTACATCAGCTAACCTTTGGCTGACTAATACACCTTCTATTCCTACATTTCTCGTTCTTTTTCAAGAAAGAACCTAAATTTTGTCAAATGTCATTTCTGAATGTATTGAGATAATCATTTATTTTTCCCCTTCATTTTATTTATGTAGTGTATTATTTTTATTGATTTTCACTGAACCACCCTTGAATTCCTAGGATGACTCTCACTTGTTCATGGTGCATGATCTTTATTATGACATTGGATTTGGTTCACTAGTACTTTGTTAAGAAGTTTTGCATCTATATTCATATGGAAAATTGGTCTGTAATTTTCTTTTTTGTGGTGTCTATACCAGACTTTGGTATTAGAGTAATTCTGGTCTTGTACAATGAATTAGGGAGTTATTCTCTTGAATTTTTGGAGAAGCTTGAGAAAGATTTTCATTAATTCTTCTTTACATGTTTGGTAGAATTTAAAAAATGAATTCATCTGTTATTGGGTTTTTCTTTGGTGAAAGGTTTTTGATTATTGAATTAATCTCTGAATTCGTTATAAGCTTGTTCATATTTTCTACTTCCTCTTGAGTCAATTTGGTTAATTCATGTATTTCTGGGAATTTTCAATTTCTTCTCAGTTGGTGTACAACTGTTCATAGTATTCTATAATATTTTTATTTTTTCAAGGTCATTACAGAAATGATATTACCATTATCATTTCTGGTGTTAGCTATTTGAATCTTTTCTCTTTCTTTCCATCTGTCTAACTAAAGGTTTTTTAAAATTCTCTGCATTAGTCAGCCAAAGGGGTGCCTTTGCAAATATACCAATAATTTGTTGGTCTTTATAATGGGTAATCATTTGGGGTAGAAGCATACAGTTACCAGGCCACAAAGCATAAGTTTCTTCCCTCACCAAAGTCCATTGCCATGTTTTGGAGCAAGACAGATAACGATGTTTGCCAGGGTTCATGCTTCTTGGGTTCCTCTCTTCCTGGGGCTGCATTTCTCTCCGGACTTAGCTCTTCCACTTCCTCCACAAGATCAGCTGTAGACTATCAGGCAAACAGTTCACTTCTCTTCTCTTGAGGCGTCCTCCCCAACATCAGAACTGCCTTTCAAAAACTTCTCAAATCTGCTCCCTCTGTCCTTTGCCATGCCTTTTATATTTGATTCCCCCACCCACCAAAGGGTGGGGCACAACGCCCTACTGATGTGGCCCAGTCAACACCCTAATCATAACTTAATCATGCTCAGATTAACAGATCAGTTTACAAGCATGATTCAATGTCGATTTTTGGAATTCATAATTACATCAAATGGCTACACTCTCTCCTTTCATTTCTGTCAATGTTTGCTTCAAATAATTTGGTGCTCTGCTTTAAAGTTCATATATGTTTATAATTGTTGTCTTGTTGAATTGACTCTTTTATTGATACATAATGTCCTTCTTTGTCTCTTGTAACAGTTTTTGGCTTTACATCTATTCTGTGTATCATTAATAAAACCACCCTTGCTCTCTTTTGATTACTCTTGAATGAAATATTTTTTTCATTCTTTCACTTTAAACCTATTTTTATCAATGGATTCAACATAGGTCTCTTGCAAACAACATATTGCTGGGTCATATTTCTTTATCCATTATGTCATTCCCTGCCCTTTGATTGGAAAATTGAATTCATTTATATTTAGGGAAATTACTGATAAAGCAAAATGTACTTCTGCCATTTTGCTAGTGGTTTTGTGTGTGTGTGTGTGTGTGTGCTTCTTTTAATTTTTTGTCAGTCCATTCCTCATTATTGCCTGCCCTTTTTTTTTAAGATAATCTTTAATAAGGGGCCTTTTTGAATCACTTATCCTTTCCTTTTCTGTAGATTTCTTAGAAATATTCTTTATTGTTGCCACAAAATTACATTTAGCATACTAAATCTATTCAATTTACTTTGTTTTTATTCCAACTTGACTTCAGTAAGTACACCTACACAGTACCCATATTATTCCACCCCTCCCTTTTATGCTGTTCATTTCATAAATTATATCTTCATGCAGTATGTGCACAAAACAAAGATTTGTGCTTGTTTTTATGCATTTGAATTTTCAGATTTATAAA
>PVKH010002233.1:0-27753 GCA_004027955.1 Chaetophractus vellerosus
GCGGGTGGCTGGCTGCGCTCCATCCGCAGGCGACCTGCCCTGCCGGTGGCGGCTCTTGCCCTGTCCGTGGCAGCTTCTTGCCCTGCCCACAGCGGCTCCGGCCCGCCCATGGTGGCTTGCCTTTCTCAAGGCGGTCTGCCCGCTAGGAGAGGTCCCCGGGAATCGAACCCAGGGCCTCCCATGTGGTATGCCGGCGCCCCATCCACTGGGCTATCGAGCCGGCCCCACATAACTGATTTAGATGATTTAGATGGTGACTTGGGACTGTTCAGGAGATGATATTTAGATGAGGTTTGGGAATGGAGTTAATGCTGCAATTTGTTTAGATGTTTGGGTATGTTGGGATGACAACAATGTATTTTGCATGTGGGATAAATGAGTATCATTTGGGTTGAAAGGAACACACTGTAGACTGAATAACAGCGTGAAAATACCTGGTCTTAAACCCGGGACCTATGAGACATATTTTGTAGTTTGTTTAATTCAAGATGGAGATAATATCCTGGGTTTTCAGATTGAGAAAAACTGCAATCACAAGTATCCCAATAAAAGGGAGGCAGGATAACTTGACAGTCACAGAGAGCAAAATGCAAGAGTAGGCAGAGCATAGAGTAATTTGAAGATGCTGGACTTGAAAGCTGGTGTAATGAAGTTTCAAAACAAAGAATTCTTGCAACCAACATGGGCAGGTGGAGGCACAGAATTTATTCTCCTGGAGAAACTCCAGAAGTTTGGCTTTACAGAAACCTTGTTTTCAGCCTTGTGATGCTGATTTCAATTTTTTAGCTCTCAAAACTGTGAGAGAATTGAATTCTGTTGTTTTGAGTTATCAAGTTTCTTTTAATTTGTTTAAGCAACCACAGAAAACTAATTTTATCATAAATAATTGAGGCATTTTTGAAAGACATATGAAAATACTGTCAATCGTACTAAACAAGTATTTTCTATGTATTAGGTTCCGCTCATAGCCATTTCTGTGTATTGACACATTTAGCCTCACAACATCCCTCCAAACAAGTATGATTATTATGTCTATTTTACATCTGAGAAAACTTTGCCACTGAGAGGTTAAGTAATAAACTTGAGGACACATGGGTAGAAACTGTCAGAGATGGAAAAAAAAATAACTGAATTGATACTTGAGGGAAAGGGTCATGGGGAAATTTGCACATATTTATAAGAAGGTTTATTTATAAGAAAATTGTTGATAGGCTGTAATAGGAAGACAACGACAGAGAGAGATAATATTCAATCTTTTAAAATTTTATTTATTTTCAAAATAAAAGGTTAGAAAAAAGCAAAGGCAATGAACTAATCCTATGAAAGTGCAATCAGGAGACCCTGAGCTGAAAGGCCTGCCTGGACAGAGGGTTCAGTGAGTAAGGAGGGAGAGTAACAGACAAAATCTCCAAGGAGATTTTGAACCTGTGATGGCCAGAATGATATGTTAATATCATATTTGGAGGACACTAGGAACCAGAAAAAGGGAAAGAGAATGAGAGGAGTCAAAATAGGAAAGTTTAAATAAAGAAGGCACAAGGAAGAGGTAGTTCATGCATCAGGGTATAAAACTCTTTGATATAGACTTATATTTCCTCTTTTGGAGCATGAAAATAGCCATCAGAAGAAGCTAGAATTCGTATGTCAGGTGGTCCAGTCAATGCAAAGCCAGGCTGGTGGCCAGCTAACAGATATGTGAAGGAAATTTAAGACAATTTGAGCCTAGATCAGCCAGTCCTCATGGGGACCTGCAAGCTAATGTAAACCAAGAGAAAGCCCAGCCCAATCAGTCTAGCCTGCCCAAGTTAACAGACTGCACAGATAACCAAAAACTCAGCAGCTTAAGGTTTATGCTACTGGGTTTGGGAGTAGAATGTTACATGGTAGTAGCAAACACATAAATTATCTTTTTAAAAATTGTTATCCCTTCTTATGCCACAATTTCCTCCCCTTGCCCTGATTCATTTGTCTTCTTATCACTTAAAATGGCTTAGTATATATTTGACATTTACTTGTGAATATTTTTTTCTCCTCAGCTTTGATAATAGGAGGTATCTTTGCAACTGACAGAGTAACCACTCATAAATGTTTCTTAAGTGAATGAATGACATGGATTCTATGATTTTAAAATGTCGCTCATTACTAGCAATAAAGAAGGTTTATGTGTATCAGAGTGTTTAATGAGTTCTCCTCAGGTTTGATGAGATATTTAGTGAAACTTAATTTCATCCACCAATGTATTCACGAAGTAATTTCAGAAATAATACTAGAATATCTAGAGTATTCCCACTTTTACACTGAGATTAGTGTGTTAACTAAAGATTATTCAAAGTGCTCAGGTTACAGCACTTAAGAACCATGAATTCCTTCAGTGCCAAGGGATAATTAGAAACAAAGCGGGAAATTGATGAAAAAGTTCAGGAGGAAAGTTGTCACATATTTTTGGAAGGAAGAAGCTAAAGAATTAGATAATTGCCTTTGAAAGAATGAGAATGGCTGAAAAAATTGGAGAAAAGAAAAAGGTCTTTCCAAAAGGAGGCAGACTATTCTAGTTTGCCAGGCTTTAGAATGTCTCAGCTTTCACAGTAGGTATCTATTAATTTACAAACTTACAGTTTTGAGGCTGAGAAAAATGTCTAAGTCCAGGCATCATGAAGGGATTTCTTCCAGTAGACCAGCTCACAGCAATCCTGGATTGCACTGTCAAAGGCAAGGCACATGGCAGCATCTGCTGGTCTCTTCCTTCACTTATAGGTTTTGTTGCTTTCAGGTTTTTGTTGTCATGGCTTTCTCTTCCTTTGTCTGAAGTTCCTTCTCTTATAAAACACTCCATAAAGGGAATGAGACCCATAGTTGGCCAGGAATGAACTGAAGTAACCTACTGAAAAGGTACTACCTACAACAGATTACACACACAGAATGGGTTAATTTTACGATCATACTTTACAGAGGTCCATACTCCTCCACACCATCAAATATACATATATTCTCTTTTTTATATTTTTCTTTTTTACACAAATAGATCATACAATATGTGGCAATGTTGTAAAAAGTAAACTTATATATGTTTCAATTCAAGCATAGGGGAATATGGCACAGGAAACCCAGATCCTATAACCATACATTGAACTTTTCAAGAGTTTTATGGTTCAACCATTTTAGAAGAGAACTATAGAAATATGGTGACACTCACAGGAATATGAAGTTCAGTGGAAAATTTTATATCCAAACTAAAATTAAAATATTTTATTGAATATGAATCATCCCTTATAAATATTCTTCAGGAGTATGTATATTTAAGTCATTCACAATTATTATTTGACAACAATAACAAATGAAAATTGTTAGCTAATGACAAAAAAGAAGGTAGAGTAGCAAATCAAATCACCTTTTGTGAAACTGAAAAGAAAGGCTTGGGTGGAAACAGGTCCATGAAAAGAAAGAATAAGGGAAGGAGATGGCTTTCTATGGGGAAGTTTTGAATATTAAGGATCAAGGATTAAACTTTGGGAAGGACTGGAGTTAGAGGATGTTGGGAAAGAAGAAAGAATATTGAAGGAATAAAGAATCAAGATGGAAAAATTTTCAGCATTAAGGAGTCACATTGAAGAGAGAATCAACCCATCAGGGTGAAAAGCTTACAGAACCCTTGTGTAGAGGGTAAAAGATAGAAATTTATTCGCCCTATCATTTGATCTGCCCATGCAAAAAGCGGAGGTTTCTATGGTACAATCTCCTAGAAGATGCAGCTTCTCAGACAAAGGAGGAAACTAAGTTCAGGTCTGTGTGAGGAAGGAGCAGCTGGGGCTGCAGGACTCGCTACCCTAGAGCCGTTAGAGGAAGTTTCTGTTAGAGGCTCAATCACTCTGTGTGGATAGTTGTAATATTGCTGACAGTAATAATCTCCCACGTCTTCAGCCTGGAATCTGCTGATGGTGAGAGTGAAATCTGACCCAGACCCACTGCCACTGAAACAATCAGGGACCCCAGATGGCCGGCTGGATGCAGCATAGATGAGCAGTTTAGGAGCCTGTTCTGGTTTCTGCTGGTACCATGCTAAGGAGCTGCTAACACTCTGGCTGGACTTGCACTTGAGGGTGTGGGTCTCTCCTGGAGATGCAGCCACAGAGCCTGGAGACTGGGTCATCACGATGTTCCCACTGGCACCTGCAAGCAGAAAAGAACATAGACCCTACATTGAATCACAAATGAATAAATTATGTGTCTTAATTAAGATTTCTTTATTTATCATATGTAATCATATTTGTTTTAGATAAAATGCTTTATTCACCCTGCATGGTAAAACCATTCTCCAACTTTATAAAGGTATTATTCTTCTAAACCTCTCACCTGAGAACCAGAGCACCAGGAGGATGAGGAGTTGGGTATGTGACAACATCTTAAACATGCGTCTGGTGCACTCAGGCCCCATTTCCAGGGAAATCACATTAATAGAGCTCTGAGCAGACAACCAAGTCCCTGAGGACCCTATGCAAATCCTTAGAGAGTATAAAGGCAAAAGCTCCATTGCAGTGTGGTTTAAAAGCAAATAATGGAGGGAGATAAAAATATCATGACCACAGGAAATGCAATTGTAAGACTGCAAAAACCGAAAAATCAGTTTAAGACTACAATTTTCAAAAAGTTTAGCAAAACTGACAAATTTAAATATTTTATTACCAATCTTTCAAATCACCTGCAACCATCTTGTAAACCTGAATAAATTTTGCAGATAACATTCATCTGTAAGTATATATTTTAGAACTTAATTGAATCTTATAAATATGGTGCCAAAACCTATGTGAAATGCATTCTTATCATTGGATCGATGAAGAAGTAGTACACAAATTGTATATCTCTATCAGGATATTCAGTTTTAAATAGATATTTGAAGTTCCTCTTCAACATCCCAAAGGCTCCTCAATATATCCAAAACCAAATCACTATATTTTCCTCAAAACAAATACACTCTCTAGAACTTAGTTACCGGATACTTACAAGCCACAGTTAGCACTGTCCTTTTGTTTATAGTTGCGCATTATTTAATTTTAATTCTCAATATTTTTTAAAGATACTTAAATTACATAAATGTTACACAAAAAATATAGGGATTCCCATACGCCTCACTTCCCACACATCCCACAACCTCCCACATAAACATCCTTCTTTAGTGTGGCACATTAATTGCAATTGATAAACATGCTAGGGCTTTGCCATTCAGCATGGACAATAGTTCACATTGTAGACCATACTCTCTCCCACACAGTTCTGCATGTTATATGATGATATAAAATACACTATATCTGTCATTGCAATGTCACTCAGGACAATTCTCAAGTCCTGAAAAAGCACCTGTATTACAACTGCTTTTCCCTCTCCCTGCCCACAAAGCCTCCAGTGGCCACTGGCTCCACATCAATGTTGTAATTTCTTCCATTGCTTGAATTGTAAGAGGTCTATAATAGAATGCCAGTAAGTCCACTCTAGTCCATAGCTCTTCCCCCCATCCTGAGAAGTCTGGGATGGTGATGTCCATTCCACCTCCAATTGAGTGGAGGCTTATATCCCATGGGAAAGATGGATGGGATTATCCTGCCTGAGGCTGCAGACTCTCTCCATTCCCTATATGGCTGTTGTCCATCCTCATCTCCCCGCCAGTTGTCCTGGGTGAGTCCAATGAGCTGTAGAGTAGGAGTTGCAGCTCCACTGAGATTCCAGGCCCAGTGGCACATGGACAGCCCAAAGACTCAAGCACTGTCCACCAGTTTCTAAATTCACAAATGAAGTCATTAGGACACATAAAGTGTAACACCTCCACCTAGTGGTAAAAGATAAAATGGCTTCAGGTCGCAAGGTCTGAAAGAGCAGGATCTTCATTTATTCCTACCCTAAATCAACAATATTTACAGAATTATGCAAGTAACATCATGAACACTTTTAGGCTAGGGCATTTAAACATGAACAAATAAAACAGATCCCCTGACTTCATAAAGGATTCATTTTACTGGGAGGGGCAGACGATAAATAAATAACATTCTTGCAGCCTCTACTAACCTGCTTGTCTGAGTTTTCATCCCCTGTAGCAGTGCTGTTACTTATGAAGAGTAAGGCAATGTGAACATAGGTCTATTTCATGGTCAACCCTCTGCATGAATAGTCAAAGGAAAAGAGAAAACTTGGGGCAGTTTAGCAATTTTATAGATAAACAAATTTTCTTTTCTCCTAAGTTTAACTTTCCCTCTAAAGAGACCTCCCTAATGGCCCCAAGAAGTCTCCCTTCATCAGAGTGTCCTAAGGCATGTATTGTTCCAAATCTATTTAATAATAAGTTCATTTTCCTGTAATTTGTCTCCTTAAGAGTTCATTACCTTAGGAGAGGGTTCCCTACAAGGCATTTAGGAAAGGTGCTGCATAGACCCACATCCTCAGGGAAGGCATTCCTTTTCACCAACAGCCCACCCCGTTCTTGGTCCACCACATATTCAGATTCAGAAGATGCCAATAATTTCTTTAGATTTGCGGTCTACACCCAGTTTTATTTTTCTTGACCTTCCATGAAATTATATTTAATATACATATATAGGTTTATGGGACACTTGGCCTCATGCATGAATAGAGGAGGGGGCCGGCATTAAAAGGTCAGGGAAGAGAACCTCAGAAAATGAATAGGACTTGTGGAAAGATGGTCCTGGATGTTTAAGAAAGACAAATGAAACAGTGTGCAAGATCAGACAGGGGCCTGATCCGAGGGGAATATTAATTGGATGAAAGTTGAAGTTTAGATTCAGCCCTGGAAAAATCCATAGAACTAGACTTAGAATTAACCCTTGTTTTTAGAAGATACTATCTAGGTCATTTTACTAGCAATAACACTCTGAGGATGTAGAAAGTGTGAAAGTCATTCACATTTCCATACCAGCTAGGAAACTACCTCTTCTATCCTCTGCTCTGAAATCATATAATGATTTTAAGAAACTAAATTTTCCAAATAAATCCCAGTACCAAAGATCGAACTGAGGCCCAGTCGATCTCTGGTAAATGACAAAAGCAGGTCTTTTGACAAATAGAATTCTAAAAAAGCCTGAACACTCCTGCCTCCTGGTATATCCAAACCTTCTCTCAGCTGTTGAAACACTAACTCAGGGTCTGCTGTGAAGTGATTTTTACAAAAATCACTAAGTCTGTTGACTTTAAGAAGGGGAGTCCATTGAAATATGCTGTACTGGTCAGAGACAAATAGATGGGTGAGATTCATAAATATATAGGATTTGAAATGGAAGAATACATCTGAACTTTGCTGCGGACTTTAAGTGGGCCATGTGGCAAGGAATGTGGGCAGGCTCGAGGAGGCAAGAGCTGACAGCAAGCAAGGACATAGGATCTTAGCACTACCACCTAAGGAACTGATTCTGCCAAACCCCATGAGCTTGGCAGAGAACTCTGTGCTCTGAGGGAATGTTGCTCTAGTGACTCCGTGATTTTAGCCTTGTAGGAACCTGAGAAAAGAATTGTCAACACTGTACCCAGACCCATGATTTACAAAACTCTGGCCTAATAAATTGCTTATTACTTAGGAAATGAGATAAATCTAATATATATATATATATATATATATATATGCATATATGTAGGAAAATGAACCGTATGCTAAAAGCGAAATCATAAATCCAGTTAGAAGAAATTATCATCTTATTTAGCTCTTGGCCAAATGATGCTGACACCTCATGCTTCTCAAGCAACATGGGGTGCTTTATGACCCTTTTACCCACAAATTATTTCCTGACATGAGACCACATCCACAGGATCATGGCTGAATATTGTGCTATGAAAACACAAGTAAGAACAGAACTAGCTTTGAAGATGGTCAGGATCTGTCCCCTCTTGGTTTACATAGCCATGTTCTCTGACAAGTGAAGAAATTCTAGACAGGGCTTTTGCTAAGGAGGACAGTGACCTGGGGACATCCCAAATTGACCTGAACCATGCTGCTCCCTGCACCTTTGATTAAGAGCCTGGAAGATTGCAGATTCCTAAATGTGGATGACTCCTTCTATTAATACATGGGACAACATGGGAATGTTTGCATTTTTGTCTTATCCAAGAAGAAAAAAATTCTTATTCTTGCATTTCTTTTAGAATTTATAATTCTAAGTGTTTGATTAATATTGTATACACCTGTTGTTCAAATGGCAAAAAGTTATCTTAATAAATTATAGATAAAATCAACTTGGCAAGTATATTTGCTTGGAAAAACTCAAACCACTCCATACCCTTACCCTTACCTGGGAGCACTCGATGCAAATGTTCCTTTTGCAGATATAAAATCTGACTGAGCAATACATAAGGGCTGATTCACATGCAGCTAGATCTAACATGGGTTATCAAACAGTGCTACATAATCTATGGAATTCTTGTTCCCATTACAATTACCACAATGAATGTGCTAAATTCATTTCAGCACAAATGAATGAATGTAATATGTTAGCAAATTGTTCATATAAAAGCAAAATTGAATATTAAACTTGAAATCATGAGATTTGTTGTCAAAAATATAAAATATTGATGTGCAAAGGAAACACTATGCTACTCCCTTAAAATGTGAACACTGCATTAACAGTGACCATGATATTAGCCACAGAATATTCATGAAACAAATTCATGGAAACCAAATGAATGTGGTGTCCTGGATTGCATTCTAGAAGAGGAAGAGGACAGGATAAGAATAAAAAGTTAGTTAAATATGAATGAAGTCTAGAGTATAGTTATTAATATTGTACCAATGTAAATCACTTAGTGTGGCAGTTTGATATAGTTATGAATTCCAAAAATAGAATATGGAATATGCTTGTAAACTGGTCTGTTCATCCAGGCATGATTAAGTTATGATTAGGGTTTTGATTGGGCCACATCAGTATCAAAGATAAAAAACATGACAAAGGACAGAGTTGGAGTTTCTGAGTTAGAGTTCTGATGGGGAACCTTGAGCTGGAGCCCTGGAGGTAAGCATACAGAGGCGCTTGGTCATGAGGAAGGAGGTAAGGCCTAGGGAAAAGAGACAAGCCCTTCGCCTGGCAGTTCACAGCTGGCCTTGTGGAGAGAGGCAAAGGCTAGAAAACCTCGTAGTCTACAGATGACCTTGTGGAGGAAACAGAGGAGCTGAACCCAGAGAGAAACAGAGCCGTGGGAAGAGAAGAACCCAAGAAGCCTGAAAGCTGCCAAATATCACCAGCTGTCTTGCTCCAACATGTGGCAACAGATTTTGGTGAAGAAAGTAACTTGTGCTTTATGGCCTGGTAACTGTAAACTTCTACCCCAAATGAATACACTTTATAAAAACCAACTGATTTCTGGCATTTTGCATCAGCACCCCTTTGTTTGATTAATACACTTAGTTTGACAAATGTACCATGATTATGGAAAATGTTAACATTAGGGAGAAGTAGGTGAGGGTGTGTGGGAACTCTCCAGACAACATCGGCAACTTTTCTATGAACTTAAAATTATTCAAAAATAAAAATTTATTTAATAAATCACATGGAGATATATCTCAGTATAGCTGAGCAAACATTGTTTTTGATCAAGTGAGGTCTGCTAAAGATGAGGAAATGTAAGATAATCCTAATCTAAGGCCAGACCCCGTCAGGAGTGGCATTAAAACTCTTGCTCCAGACATTCAGCATCTCTCTTTGCAAGTGAGAGCTGCACACTATTTGCAAATGTGCTTCTTTGACACCTGATTTTCCTCACCTCATTGGACACTTTAGTCCAAACTAACCTACTTTAGAGCAGACACTTCAATCAAGGTAGGATTCCCAAAGGGTGGACACAAAGGTTTTCCCAGGGGCCCATGACCAAGAAGAGGTTCATTGGAATACATTTCTCAATCTATGTATTCTGCTCTGATTCTTTACTAAAGTGGATCTCCCCAAGAACAGTCAAGTTGTGCTGTTGACTCTCCTTTCCCACCTCAATGTGCACAGTCACCTTAAACTGCTTTTCTAAGATAAGCATTTCAGTGAGATCCAAAACATGTGCAGCAAGAAATGCAGGGATTTTTCACAGACTCCAGTAAGTCAACATTAAGAAAATGAATGACTCTAGAAACTCTCAACTGTCCTGTGGTGCCAAATGTTTCACACTGAACAAACTGAAGGAAGATCTAATTTGAATTGTCAGCCTACATATTCCAACTTGCAATTATGCAATCTCAAAATTCATAGCCTGAGTCCACATTTATAGTTTTTCTTCTAGATTTTAATAACACCCTGTTAGAAAACTTTGCTTTTAGTAATTGCAACCTAGCTAAACACTATAAGCTCAAGTTTTCCAACTTCCTTCAATAATGGGATTAAAGATTTCTGACTAATTTTGAATATAATTTGAACAAATTTTTAAAAAATTTAATTGCAATATGTACATTAACGTAGAAGACACCTTGGTTTCTTCAGGTGTTTCTTCAAAGGCTCAAAATTTCTGTAAATTAACCTATAATCATCAGCAAAGAGAGAAAGTATGGAATGGATTATTTTGTTTGTATTCAATATCAAAATAGTCTAAGTCCATGTAATTGACCTGAGTGGCATTGCAATGACAGATATAAGCCATTATAGGTCTTGCCATGGCCTGCAGAGTTGAGTGGGAGAGAGTGGAAACTACAATGTAAACTATAATGCAAGCTTAGTGGCAATGTTCCAAAATGTATTCATCACAGTGAATGTGCCACACTAATGAAAGAAGTTGTTAATGTGGGGAAAAGTGGGAGGGGGGGTTGTAGGGAGTGGGTCATATTGGAATCCCTTATATTTTTTTACATAACATTTTATGTAATCCAAGTATCTTTTAAAAATAAAAATTAAATGTATTGAAAAAAATAAAGAAAAATAATACATACCTTCCCTTGGAGATTCCTAGTGCACAGTGGCACATTAAGTGCTCTAGGGATTAAAGATACCCACTTAGTTTCACATCAACCCAAGGTGTTAATAACAGGTTGGTTTACGTGAATCTTGTATTTTATACATGATTTTACTGTAAACCCACACTTCTCTAATATAGGGAAAAAAAAAAGATACCCACTTAAAAATTGTCTTATACATATTCATTTACTCTGTGTGTGCATGTGTGTGCATGTGTGCAGAGATGTGTCTTTAAACATATATATATTCACAAAATATATGTATTATACTAATTATATATATATATATATATATATATATATCAAAATTGTAAATTTTGATCACCACAATTTCTTTCTGAGTTTGATCCAAGGTTGCTTGCAACAATCAATTAAAAGAAAATCTCATCATTTTGCTTTCTTAAACTTGAAAGAAAAATATTCTTACAACCACATTTTGCTTTGCAGAAATTTGTCCTATCGTTACCACACACATTGATCAGTTGTCTTCAATATTGAAATTTTTACTGAATTTACAATAGTATTAATAATAAAAGGAGACATTTGACCTCCAGCAGAATGAATTTTCAGAAGTGTTTTTCCCCCCTCCTCAACCCAGAATCCATGCCCACCCAGAACCTCAGAATCCGAAATAGGATCACTACAGATGGAATTAGTTAAATTAAGATGACGCTGTCCTAAAGGAAGGGACCAAATCCAGGGACTGGTGTGTTTCTAAGGTGGGGAGGCGTGAAGCCTTGGAGCCACGGAGGAAGGCGGCGTGAGGACAGGCAGAGAGGCAGATGCCCAAAAGCCAAGCACCGCCAAGGACTGGGAGGGTCTCTCCCACACAGCCTCGCAGGGCCCGGCCCTGCCAACACCTGGGCTTTGGGCTCCGGCCTCCAGAACTTGGAAGAAGATGATTTTCTGTTCGCTGATGTGCTCGTGCAGGCGTCCATGCTGTCCAAGTGAGCCCACAGGCCCGCGAGAAGCCGTGCACCTGCGAGGCAGCAGTGACAGCAGGTGCTGGCCCCGGGTCAGTTGTAGAAGTACCGGCCTTTGAAGAAGAAGGCTCCCCGGGTCGGGGTTACTGTGTCAGAGTCAGCTTCACACCTGAGCAGCACGTCCCACGGGTGGAATGCTAGATCAGTGTTCTGGGGTTCCACATGAGCAGAGGTTCATCGGGTGGTGCAATGGGAGACACGGTCTCCGGCACGATGTGCTGCTACCAGGTGTTCACTTTATCCTCATAGGGGAGACCGTAGAGCAGGGGGGCCCACCTGGGCCTGAAGGTGTGGCTGCATGATGAATGAAAAGGACCATGGCATGGCTCAGTCCAATGGCGTGACCAAACTCGTGGATGGTAACTGAGAGCAGGTCTATCGAGAAAGATACTAAAATTTTCATGAAAAATTACATCGGTATTGAATTAAACTGGTTTCTAATGGAAGCATCTGAGGGTATTGATGTTAAATACACACCACTGAACTCTTTGCAAAACCGTTCTTCTAATGAAACAAAAAAAAAAAAAAGTCACTTTACATGTCATACATTCACAAGAAAATATGGAATTAAAGATAGGCACAATTAAATTAGAAAAACCCCCATTTGATTTAAATGAAATCACATATGTCAGAGATACATAAATAAACTGTCACTAGATAAATATGGTAAATTGGTGTTAGGACTAGTGTTATTAAAATAAAAGTTTCCCTTAGAAGCAGATGCTAGGATTCTGTCACTGATGTGTGATCAGTCTTAGTGTCATACAGTAAATGTCAACAAAACTTTAGTGCAAGTTATACATTTATCTACATTTTATCGTCAAACAGAAAGTCGGTAGTTAATTTTTACTTTACATTCACTATTTTTAAGTATAAATAAATAATTTATTAAAAGTAATAAGTCCATTGTGTTTTTATCTAATAATGCCCTATTTTAATTTTTTTTATTTTTAATCAATTGTTTTTTTAGGATACATCGATTACATAATTGTTACACAGAAATTTTAGGGGTACCCATATGCCCCACCTCCCACACCTCCCATAACCTCCCACATATACATCCTTCACCAGTGTGGCACATCACCCACAATAGATATACACATCTTGGGGCTCTGCCACCAAGCATGGAACATAGATCAGACTGTAGACCACACTCTCTCCCACACAGTTCTGCATGATATATGATGATATAAAATGGCCTATTTCCTCCATTGCAAGGTCACCCAGGAAAATTCCCAAGTCTCAAAAAAGACCCCATATTACAACTGCCCTTTCCTCTCCCTGCCCCCAAATCGTCCAGTGGCCACTGGCTTCACATAATTTTGTAATTTCTTCCATTGCGTGAATCATAACAAGTCTATAACAGGACACCAGCAAGTCTACTCTAGTCCATATCTATTCTCCCAATCCTGAGGAGTCTGGGATGATAATGTCTCCTCCACCACCAAGTGAGAGGAGGCTTATATCCCATGGATATGATGGAAGAGATTATCCTGCCTGCAGCTGCATACTCTCTCCATTCTCTGGGATAGCCCCTGTCCATCACCACCTCCTTGTTAGTTATCCTGGGTGAGACCAATGAAGTGGACAACAGGTGTGGAAACTCTGTTGAGATTCAGGGCCCAGTGTGCACATGAACAGCCCAAAGATTTACATCTCTTGTACCTACACCTACCAACTCTACTAATAATTCCAGGTTTAAATAGAAGAACAGAAAAGCCATGTGTAGGGAAACCACAACTGAATCCAGCTCTGTTACCCTGGGGAGCATAAATAAGAGTTGCCACTTGGGAGCATCCCTGTTGCTCAAATTGGCCTCCAAAACCACGAAAGAAGTGATTTCTGCTATGCAAGTCATCAAGTTTCTTATAATTTGCTAAAGCATCCTCAGGAAATTAATTCAATCATTTAAAATTAAGACATAATGGAGAATAAAAGGCATGTAAGAATGAGATATGGAAACACTATTGATGGTAGAAGCCAAGTATTTTCTAGTAATAAGGTTCTGCTCATAGCATTTTATATGTATGACTCATATTGCTTCACAACAATCCTGCAAAAGAGATAACCTCATATCCATTTTGTATTTGACAAAACCTTGCATTAGAGGGTAAGAAATTTACTCAAGGACACATGGATAGAAAGTGTCAGAGATGTACAAAACACGTATGTTGATAGCTAAAGGAACAAGTCATTAGGAAAATTTTCACACATTTATAATTATGATTAGAAAATTGAGGACTGTCCATTATTAGGAAAGGAACTGCTGAGAGAAATAACTTTCTATCTTTTTATATTTTAATTTATTTTCAAAAGAAAAGTTAGAAATGAGCAAAGGTACTGAGATAGGACAATGAAAGTATAATCAGAAAACCCTGAGCAGAAAGGGTTGAGTGGAATAGAGGGTCCAGTACGTAAGGACAGAGAATGGCAGGCAAAATCTCTGGTGTAGATTTTGAACCTGAGAAGGCTAGGATTATATGTTGAAATTGATTATGGGGGCTAATAGCAGGGAGAAGAGAATGGGCAGGAGAATAAGAAGGAGTTAAAATAAGGAAGTTAAAGTCAAGGAGGCACAGGGAAGTAGCAGTTGATCCATCAGTGTATACAACTTCCTAGAACTGATATATCAGTGGGTAAAGCTCAGACTTTGCTTGTTCAATTATAAGCATCTATCTCTATGAGATGTAGCATTACATAAAGCAAAAATCAAAGGAGAGTTGTGAAACAAAACCACCAAGGAAGAGGGAATTTGACTGCCAGAATAAATTTGCCAACATATTCAGATGTTTAGAAATCAACAAAAAATTACAAGCCATACCAAAGGAACAGGATCAAAGGATCAAATAAAAAATTCTGATGAGACACAAGATTTAAGACAACTGATTAATGATTTTCACACAAATTGTCTAACTCAACTCATGATTTGAAGGAAAATATGGCTAAACAGTAAAGGATATTAGGAAGAAAGTTTGAAAGCCAGGAAAGTGAAGTAACAGACATTATGGGAATGAAATACACAATGGAAGAGATTAAAAATACATTAGAAACATATAACAGTAGATTTAATTTGTTGAAGGGTAGGATTAGTGAATTGTAGTATAGATCAGATGAGACCTCGTGAATTCTGGGTGGTAAGGCCATAGACTAAATTGGAGAATAGAGCATCTGAACATGAAAGACAGGGAAACAGAAAGAGAAAAGAATGGAAAAAATGAAATAAGCTCTCAGGGAATTGAATGTCAACATGAATAGTAAAACTGTATGCATTATTGGTGTAGTAGAAGGAAAAGAGAAGAGAATGGAAATAGGGCAAAAAGAATGGTTGAGGAAATAATGACTAAAAATTCCCAACCATTATGATTGACATAAATATCAATATCTATTAAGTACAATGTACTCAAAACAGTTATGAATAGACTTACTAAGGCACACCTATAACTCAAAATGTCAAATACCAGGGATAAAGAGAAGATCCTGAAAGCAATGAGAGAATAGCAATGCATCACAAACAAGGGAAGATCAATAAGACTAAGTGTTGATCTCTCAAGAGAAAGCATTGAGATAAGAGGGCAATTGTATGATATATTTAAACTTCTGAAAGAGAAAAACTGCCAGCCAAGAATTCTGTATCAAATAAAATGCTCTTTCCAAAATAAGGATGAGTTTAAAGCCTTCAAAGAAAAACAAAACTGTGGAAGATGTTTACTGATAAGACCAAATTTACCAGAGATACTAAAGGGAGGGCTATAGCCTGAAAGGAAAAAACAAGGGTAAGAGACTTGAAGAAGAATGCAGAAATGAAGATTATTAGTAATGGTAACTATAAGAGTTAAAAGACAGACAATGATAAGAAATGTCAATGGAAAGCCAAAGGATAAAAGGAGCAGTTTAATTAATGCCTTTACATTAATAATATAGGTTAATGGATTGAACTGCCCAATCAAAAGACATTGACAAAACAGATAAATGAACAATGATATTGAAAAATGACAGCACTAGAAAAAATAACAAAACCAAATGCTTGTCCTTTGAGAAGATTAATAAAATTGACAAAACCTTGGCTAGAATAACAAATGAAAAAAAGAGAGAAGATACAAATACATAAAATAAGAAATGAGGAAGAGGATATCACCACTGACTCCACTAAAATAAAGTATATCATAAAAGAATACTTTGAAAAATTGTATGCCAACAAGATGGGATAACTTGGATGAAATGGAAAAATTCCTACATTGACTGAAGAGAAAATTGATGTACTCAACAGACTATTCACAAGTAAGGAGGTTTAATTAGTCATAAAAAAACTTCCTACCTAAGAAGAGCACAGGACTAGATGGCTTCACAAATGAATTCTACCAAACATTCTGGAAAGAAATAATATAAATACTGATTAAACTCTTCCACAAAATAGAAGTGGGTGGAACATTGCCAAACTTATTTTATGATGTCATCACCCTAATACCAAAGCCACAAAGACACCAAAAAAAGAGAAAATTACAACCTCTCTCATAAACTTAGATGCTAAAATCCACAACAAAATATTTGTTAATCATATTTATCAGCACACCAAATGAATCACAGAGCATTATCTACTGGGTTTTATCCCTGGTATGGAAGAATGTTTCAACGGAAAGAAATCAATGTAACACACCACATTAACAAATTGAATCAAAAACATCACATGGTCATCTCTCTTGATAGAGAAAAAGCATTTGACAAGATATAGCATTGTTTTTTTTAAATTTGTATTTACTTTTTATATTTATCTCTATATATTTTTAGGATACATTGATTACATAAATGTTACACAGAGATTCCAGGAGTACCCATATGCACCTCTCCACCCCTCCCACAACCCCCCACCTACACATTCCTCAGTGTGGCATAATGTCTCTGATAGATATACATATTTTGGGGCTTTGCCACCACGCATAGATCACAGTGCAAGCTGTAGACGACCCTCTCTCCCATACAGTTCCAAATGATACATGATCATACAAAATAGCCTAAGTCCTCCATTGCAGCATCGTCCATGAGAATTCCCAGGTTCCCCCAAAAAACCCCTGCATTAAAATTGCTCTTCCCTCAACCTGCTCCCAAAGTGTCCAGTGACCCTGGCTCCACATAATTTTGCAATTTCTTCCATTGCATATATCACAAGTCTATATCGGGACTCCAACAAGTCCATTCTAGTCCATAGTTCTTCCCCAATCCCAAGGAGTCTGGAATGGTGATGTCCCCTCCACCACCAAGTGAGAGGGGGCTTATATCCCATGGATACAATGGAAGGAATTATCCTGCCTGCAGCTGCAGGCTCTCTGGATTCCCCTGCATAGCCATCGTCCATTGTCAACTCCCAACTAGGTGTCCTGGATGAGTACATTGAGTTGTAGTGTAGATTCTGGACCCAGTTGGCACATGGTCAGCCTGTAGGCTCTGGTCTACCGATGTACACCTAAAACTCTGGCATCAAATATAGGTTTGAATAGAAGAGACATTTGGACCATGTGCAGTGAAGACATATTTTGGTCAGATCCTGTCACTCTCAGGAGCAAGAATTCCAAATTCGGGCCCACTAGTAAGGCACCAAACTCTGGGATTATCTGCCCTGGTATAGGACCTGGATATCTCCAGAGGCCTCTGGAGGCCCTCTCTTTGGGGTGGTATCCATATTGGAAGTCTAGGGGTTCCTACTGGGATTTGCATAAGTGTTACCTCTGGGTTGCCCTCCCGGCTCACTTTGAAGTCTCTTAGCCCTGTGAACTCATTTGTCTTTACTGTTTCCCCCTTTTATTTGAAGTCTTTTCCCAGTTGTACCACCCATTGGCATTTGTTAGTAATCCCTCATTGCCAGGGAGGCTCATCCCTGGGAGTCATGTCCCACACTGGGAGGAAGGTAATGTATTCATTCATATTCTGAGTTTGGCTTAGAGAGGGGCCACATTGAGCAACAAGGAGGTTCTCCAGAGGCAACTCTTAGGCACCCCTTAACACTAGGCTATTTCAATTTCAACAGCAATGACTCATAAGGCTAGTCATCAATAACAGGGGCCCATCAATGGGTCATCCTCCTTTGCCAGGCACTGTCCCTGTACTCAGGGGGATGTTGCTACTCATATGGAAAATATGACAGAGATCTCCAGGATGGGAATTCAGTGTTCCCTCATTTAGTGATTAATACTTCACCCCATGACCATGTCCCATGAGCCTTTGAACAATTGTGTATGCCTTTTATGTATGTTCAGGTGGACTTCCAATCATGCACCCCCAACGTTGACACCCCCCCACCAATGATCCTCTCCCATTTTGATTGTGACCCTTCTGTGATCCAAGGCTCATGGGAGAATATATGGGAGAACTAAATGATGATAAACATGTTTGTTTTGTAAATTCACAAATTTTACTATACACTTATTGTTTATGTAAGTTAATGTATGAATATATACTTCAATGAAATTTTTAAAAAGACACTCAGCCGAATTAAAAGAACAAAAGACTTGACCAGACACTTTCCCATATAAGAAATATAGGCAAAAAACCCATGATAAAATGTGCAACATCACTAGCTATTAGAGAATTGCAGATCAGAACTACAATTTGATATTATAACTGTTTGAATTTTATGAAACCCAAAAAGAAAAAAATATATGTTTTTGAACTAATCCATTCCTATGAGTATTTTTCAGGTACTGGGGCTGGGAATTGAAACCAGGACTTCTTATGTGGGAAGCCCGGCACTCAACCACTGAGCCACATTAGCTCCCATGAATTGGATTTTTTGTTTCTTTGCTTTTTGTCTTTTTTGTTTTTCTGATTTTTTAGGAGGCATCAGGAACCAAACCTGGAGCCTCCCATGTGGAAATCAGGCACTCAACTAATTGAGTCACATCAGCTCCATCGGTGAGACAATACTTAGGTTGAGACTCCACCATCTTGCTGAGTTTGATATAAACAGAGACACACACATGAAAAGGGAGCCTGCCAAGTTGATCCTGCCATGTGTGAGAAAGGAATCCAGGTTCACCCACAGCTGAGCTCATGGAGAGGAGCCCCAAGAAACTCAATGAGCTGAGGCCCAGGGAGGTTTGAGTCATGTATCTGATACAACTGCACTCAGGGAGAAAGTGGAGCAGCTGAGACTGAGGGAGGATGCCTTATCAGAGTCAAGCCCTAAAACTGGTTGTCTACAGCTGAGCTCCAGGAGATGGCAGATTCTGTCTGAAGACAGAGACCTCAGCAGTAACAACAAGCTAAGCAACTGGGAAAAAAAGACATTGACCAAAAGGGGGGAAATGTAAAGATAAATGAGTTTCTATGGCTAAGAGACTTGAAAGTGAGTCAGGAGGTCATTCCAGAGGTAATGCTTATGCATGTCTCAACAGCATCTCATTGATAGCCAACATCGATATTACCCCCAAATAGCAGGGAACCTGAGGGCTCTGAAGACATCCAGAAACTAGTCAGGGCAGATAGCTTAGGAGATTTGTCCCTTGCCATTGGGCCCTACTTTGGAGTTTATGCTCCCCTGAGTGACAGAGTTGGACTCAGTTGTGGTTTCCCAACACATGGCTCTTCTGTCCTTCTTTTTGAACTTACAAATAGAACTAGTGTTGGTAGAAGTATATCCAAGAGACTTAAATCTTTGATTGGTCCATCTGGCCAGATGGGCCATTAATCTCAATGGGGTTGCAACACCTACTCTGCACTTCACTGGACTCATGCAGGACGACTAACAAGGCAGAGATGATGGAAAACCAACATACCAAGGAACTGAGAGCATCTACAACTGCAAGCAAAAGAGTGCCATCCATTATCCATATGGTATTGGAGCTACCCCTCAATTAAAGGTGGAGTGGGGGCATCACTATTCCAGAATCCTCAGGAATTGGGAATGAACTATGGACTAAAGTAGACTTACTAGTATTCTACTATAGACTTATTGTGATTCTAGCAATGGAAGAAATATCATTGGTGTGGAGGCTGTGGCCACTGGAGGTTCTGAGTGTAGGAAGAAGGAACAACAGGTTTAATATGGGGGCATTTTTGGTACTTGTGATTCATCCTAACTGACATTACAAATACAGATAACCGGCCATTATATATCTTGCCATAACCAGAGAACTGAGTGGGAGAGAGAGTAAAATACAGTGTAAACTATAAAACATACTGAGTGGCAATGCTCCACATAAGTTTATAAATTGCAATGAATGTACCACTAATGTTGCTAATGTGGGAAAATGCCTGAGGTGTTGGGAGTGGAGCATAAGGGAATCCCTTGTATATTCTCTGTAATATTTATGTAATCTGGGTAACTTTTAAAAAGTAAATAGTTGAAAATAAAAAAACTAAATTAATATTTTAAAAGTCCCATTAATAGCAGGAAAAGAGCAGTTATGGTGTGTAAGAGAATTTAGTATATTCTGCTCAACTTTGATATTTGCTGAAACTAAATTTTGTCTACTTTATTTTTTAAAGTCATTGTAGAAATAATACTAGAATGTCTGAAGTTTTTCCATTTTTACACTGCAATGAATATGTGGATTAATAGTTTTTCAAAGGATTCAGGTTTTAGCAGACTTAATAAACATGATTTCTTTCACTGCTTAAGGAATGATTAAAGCAAAAGGATAATTAAAAAACTTCAGGAGAGGGGCCGGCTCGATAGCCCAGTGGATAGGGTGCTGGCATACCACATGGGAGGCCCTGGGTTCGATTCCTGGGGACCTCTCCTAGCGGGCAGACCGCCTTGAGAATGGCAAGCCACCATGGGCGGGCCGGAGCCGCCGTGGGCAGGGCAAGAAGCTGCCACGGACAGGGCAAGAGCCACCATGGGCAGGGCAGGTCGCCTGCAGATGGAGCGCAGCCAGCCACCCGTGAACTGAAGCAAGCGCCAGCCGTGAACAGATGCAGAGACCGCCCACAAGCGAGGAAAGCCATGCCTGCGCAGTGACCACTCTCGGCGTGTCGCCGCAGTGGGGGGAAGGGGAGATATGTAATAAAATAAATAAATCTTTAAAAAAATAAATAAATAAAAATTAAAAAATAAAAAACATCAGAAGAAAGTTATCACTTATATCTTGAGGGATACAGTTAAAGAATTAGAGAATTGCCTTTGAAAGTATGGGAATGCCTGAAAGAGATGTAGAGAAGAAAAAGGGTAGCAGAAAAGCAGCCAGATTTTCAGATACTCTATGAATGGATGAACATATACTGTTCTAGTTTGCTAGGCTGATGAAATGCATAGGCACTGCAATCAATCAGATTTACAATGGGAATTTATTAATTTGTTTCCTTAGAATATTGAGTCTGAAAAATGTCCAAATCAAGGCATCATCAGAAAATGCTTTCTTCCCAATGACAGGCTGCTGGTGACACTGGACTCCTATGTCACATGACAAGGCACATAGGGGCTTTTGGTGTCTCCTTTTTCTTCTGGGATCCCTTGCTTCAGTTTCTTATTTATTTGGCTATCTCTTTCTTTGTCTGAATTTCATATCTTCTAAAGGACTCCAGTAACAAGTTGAAGACTCACTAGGGGCAAAACTTAAATGAAGTAGCCTAATCAAAATGTACTACATATAATAGATTTCACAGCAAGAATGGATAAACATACTTTTCTAGGGTCCATACTGTTTCACACTGTAATGGTTTGAGTTTGATTTAATTATGAATTCCAAAAATACAGATTAGATTATGTTTGTAAACTAATCTGTTCATCTGGGCATGATTAAGTTATGGGTAGGGCGTTAACTGCCACGTCAGTGAGACTTTTAGCCCCACCCCTCAGTGGGTGTGGTCTCAAGTATAAAAGGCTAGACAAGAGGCAGAAAGCAAGCAGATTGAGAAAAGCAGATTGAGAGAAGCAGGATGAGAGAAGCAGGAGATATGGAGAAGCAGATTTGAGAAGCAGTTCTGATGTTGGAGTGAGCCGATCACCGGATAGGCTACAGCTGGCCTTGTGGAGAGACGCAATGCAGAGAGTCTCATAGTCTTCAGCTGAACTCATGAAGGAAACAGAAGCTAATCCCGGAGAGAAACACAGCCCCGGGAACAGAGGAACCCGGAAGCCTGAACCCTGGAGACGTCGGCAGCCATCTTACTCCAACACGTGGACTTGGGCATGGAAAGAAATTTATGCTTTGCGGCCTGGTAACTGTAAGCTTCTACCCCAAATAAATACCCTTTATAAAGACTGACCAATCTTTGGTATATTTCAAAAGGCACACCTTTGGCTGACCAAAACACACACCATCACATGTACATATTTTTATTATTTTCTTTTTTTCACACAAATATAAAACATTTGAGATGTAGCATTTTCATTTAACATTTTATGAACTCTGGCAATAGAAATTAATCTTCTTAAGTTTCCTTTCTCAAAATCTAAATGCTATATTCTATCATATAGGAAGAACTAATATCATATTACAGAAATGTGAATGTTTTAATCTTTTACTACCACAAGCAATGCTGTAAATTATGACCTTTTCATGTGTCATTTCACATATGGGAATATGACAAAGTGGACTCAAATCTTATGAAAATTTAGATCACATTGATCTTTAGTGAGTATTATAGTTTAACCATTTTATATGAGAACCATGGAAGAAAGGTGACATTCATACAAATATGAACTTTGGTGGAAAATTTTACATTGAAACTGATACCAACATAATTCCTGTAATCAGAATCATCCCCTATGATATAAACATTTTTTAGAGAACATGGATATTAAAGACATTCACAAATATTGTTTGATGCCAATGATAAATGAAAATATGTATCTAAAGGAAAAAAAGGAAGGTAGACTAAGAAATCACCTTCTCTGACATTGACCAAACAGGCCTGGGTGAAAAACAGGGTCCATGCAAGGAAAAAATAAGGGAGGAAGGCTATGTTTCATATTTGTATATTAAGGATCAAGGATTTACTATTTGGTAGGTCCAGAGTTGGAGGATGATGACAGAGGAAGAAGACTGAGGGAATAAGGTAGTAAGATGGCAAAATTCTCAGTATTAAGTATGCATGTAGAAGAGAAAATCAAACCATCAAGGTGAAAAACATACTGGACTCTTACTAAGAGTTTAAGAAACAAATTTATTAAACCAGTCATTTTATCTACCCATGAACAACATGCAAATTTTTATGATACAATTCCTGTTTTGGTCAGCCACAGGAGTGCCTTTTGAAATATACCAAAGATTGGTCGGTCTTTATAAAGGGTATTTATTTGGGGTAGAAGCTTATAGTTACCAGGCCACAAAGCATAAATTTCTTCCCATACCAAAGTCCACGTATTGGAGTAAGATCGCTGCCGACCTCTCCAGGGTTCAGGCTTCCAGGTTCCTCTGTTCCTGGGGCTGTGTTTCTCTCCGGGATTAGCTTCTGTTTCCTTCATGAGTTCAGCTGTAGACCATGAGGCTTTCTATGCTTTGCATCTCTCCACAAGGCCAGCTGTAGACTCTCGGGCGAACGGCTCACTCCAACATCAGAACTGCTTCTCAAATCTCCTTCTCCAAATCTCCTGCTTCTCTCATCCTGCTTCTCTCAATCTGCTTTTCTCAATCTGCTGCCTAGCCTTTATACTTGACCACACCCACCAAGGGGTGGGGCCCAGT
The DNA here is from genome assembly GCA_004027955.1 of Chaetophractus vellerosus. NCBI lineage: Eukaryota > Metazoa > Chordata > Mammalia > Cingulata > Chlamyphoridae > Chaetophractus > Chaetophractus vellerosus. The sequence continues at coordinate 23,520 of PVKH010002233.1, forward strand.
TAATGCCCTTATCACAACTTAATCATGCCCAGATGAACAGATTTGCTTACAAGAACAATCCAATCTATATTTTTGGAATTCACAATTAAATAATACTCTGAAACCATTACAATTCCCTAAAATTTGCAACTTCTCAGGAAGATGGAGAAAGCAGAGTTCAGGTCTGTGTGAAGAGCATGCAGCTGGTTTTGCAGGACTCACTGCCCTACAGCCCTGGGAGGAGGTTCATGTTTGAGGCTGAAGCACTGTGAGTGGATAGCTGTTATGTTGTGACAATAATAATCACCCACCACCATCTTCAGCCTGGAACCTGCTGATGGTGAGAATGAAATCTTTCCCTGACCCACTGCCACTGAATTGATCAGGGACCCCAGATGCCCAGTTGGATGCATGATAGATGAGCAGTTTAGGAGCCTGTCTCGGTTTTTGTTGGTTCTAGGCTAAGTAGTTGCTAACACTCTGCCTGGACTTGCACTTAAGGTGATGGTCTTTCCTGGAGATGCAGACACAGAGCCTGGAGACTAGGTCATCATTATGTCCCCACTGTTACCTGTAGGCAAAAAAAGAGTATTTGTCATACATTGAGTCATAAATATATAGAATATATGGATAAATAACACAACCTGCCTTTAGATATATATTTTATATATATCTGTCTTAGGTGAAACAGTTTATTCACTCTGCATAGTAAAACCATTCTCCAACTTTATGCAGATATTACTCTTCTAAACCTCTCACCTGAGACCCAAAGCATCGAAACATGAGGAGTTGGGACTGTGACATCATCTTGCTCAGCCGTCTGATGCACTCAGGTCCTGACTCAAGGGAAACTACATTAGTAGAGCTCTGAGCAGACAACCAAGTCCCCGAGGAGCCTATGCAAAGTATTAGAGAGTATAAAGGCAAACGTTCCTTTGCAGTGAGTTGTGAAGACAATAATGGAAGGAGATCAAAATATCAAGACCACAAGACATGCAATTGTATTTCTGCAAAAAGCTCAAAAATGAACTTAATCTCTAATATTCAATAAAGTTTAGCAAAATAGCCAAATTTAAAATCCAAACTACATGCTATCAACTTGAAACCAAACATTTATTTTAACATTATTTTATATTGTATCTGTGCATCTATAATTTGATAACACAATTGAGTCTTATAAATATAGTGTTAGAACCTACATGGAATATATTTATATCATTAGATAGAATGAAGATATAGTACAAAAAGTAAATGCCTATTCTGAATTTTGAATATATATTTGAATTTCATCTTGGACATCGAAAAGCCACCTTAATATATCCCAGACCAAATGTCTGTGTTGCCCTCAACCCAAATGCTGTCTCTGAAAATGAGTCACCACGTACTTATTATTGCCACTATCAGCACTGCCCTTTTAAGTCATCCAGTTTCTCAAACCACAAATGAGGTGATTAGCAGACCTAAAGTGTAAGATCTCCATTTAGTGATAGTAGTTAAAATAGCTTCATCACCAAGGGTCTGATATAGCAGGTTTTTCATTTATTTTTATATCAAATGAATGATTTTTATAGAATTATGAAAATAACAATATCACGGAAAATTTTAGGCATAGGGTATCAATAATAAATTTTAAAAAACCCTGACTTCATAAAGCTTTAATTTGGAAGAGACAGACAATAAACAACTAATATTTCTGCAGCCACTCATCATGCTTCTGTTAGATTTCCTCCTCTGTAGCAATAGGCAGGACAGGTGGGGAAGTGTACATCCAGGTCCATTTCACGAATCAACTCTCACCATGAACAGAGTCAGAAGGAGAGAAAAAATGGGACACTTTAACAATTTTCTGGATTAAAAAATTTTTCTTCTCTCATGATTTTAACTTTTCCTCCACAGAAACCTCCCTAATGCCCCCAAGAAGTCCCTCTTCATGAATCAATAATAATTTCATTTTCTGTTGTTTGTCTCCTAAAAAGACCATTACCTTAGGAGATGGTCCCCTCACCTGGCATTCAGGAATGGTGCTGCATAGACCTACATCACCCGGGAAAACACTTCTCATCAGCAATCCACCCTTTCTTGGTCCACCACCTATATGGGTGTACAAGTTTTGCCCTCATCTCCCATGATCTTTTTTCCTCTTCCATGAATTTACATTTAATACACATACATTCTTAAGTTTACTATTGAACTTTGATTTCTATTTCTAAATTTACATTTTCTGCTTCAATACAATAGAATATCTTTCCCATGACTACAATCATTCAAAATTTTGAGATTGCCATGGATGATCTGATGATACAAAAGGATGTGTCATGCAGATTGACTGGGTCTGAGTGTCACATATAATATGTGATGTATTGAATTGTCCTCTTTGAGGACAGTAAACCTCATGAATGAATAAAAGTAGGAGATGGAGTGCAAAGCTCAGGGAAGAGCACTTTAGAAAATGCACAGGAGCTTGGAGCAGTTGGACTTGGATATTTAAGAAAGAAAAATGAAACTGTGCAAAATCAGATAAGGGCCTGGTCCTAAGGAAACATTAATTGGGTGAAAGTTTGGGGTTTAGGTTAAATACCATGAGAATCCATGGAATTAGAATTAGAATTAATTCACTTTTTAATCACCCACTTTCTAGGCCATTTTAGGTACATTGACACTTCAATGAGGCAGAAAGTGTGGATGCCATTCTCATTTCTAAGCCAGCTGGGAAACTAGTATTCCTTCCTTCTCTGAAATCATACAGTGATTTTTAAAGTGAAATTGTCCAAGTACTCCCCAGCACCAAAAATAAATTTGGGCCCAATTGATCTCTGGGAAATTATATTTTTTTTAAAAAAAGAAATTGTGGTAAGTAGAATTCTAAAGGGACCCTCAAGATTTCTGACCACTGGTATATACAACATTCTCCCAACTGTTCAAACACTAAGTTAGCTTCTGCTCTGAAGGGATTTTGCATATATAATGAATTCTGTTGACTTTCAAGAGGGTAGAATATCCAAGTCAGCTTGGCTTTTTCACATAAGCCCTTTCAATCTTGCTTTAGTGATCAGAAATGAAGAACTGATTACATTCTTGGATAAGTAGGACTTGACATGGAAGGAAAGAGCATATGTTGGCTCTAGACAGCAAGAGGGCCTTATGATAATGAATGAAGGCTGCCACTAGGAGAGGAGAGCTGACAGTAAGCAAAGAAATAGGACTTCAGAACTACCATCAAAGAAACTGATTCTGCTAGACCCCAAGAGCTTGGAAGAGAACTCCATGCTCTAGAAAGAATATAGCCCTCTTGACTCTTTGATTTCAACCTTGAAAGACCCTGAGCAGAGAATCCTTCACCCTTTACCCAGACTTCTGTTCTATAACACTGTGACATAATAAATTGCAAATCAGTTATTAAGTGATGGAAAACTAAGATATAAATGATGCTTACTATATATGACTATATATAAATGAACTGTATGTGTTTTGGTCAGCCACAGAAGTGCCTCTTGAAAATATACCAAAATTGGTCAGTCTTTATAAAGGGTATTTATTTGGGGTAGAAGCCTTCAGTTACCAGGCCACAAAGCATAAAGTTTTTCCCTCACCAAAGTCCACGTGTTGGAGCAAGATGGCTGCCGACGTCTGCAAGGGCTCAGGCCTTTGGGTTCCTCTCCTGCCAGGGCTGCATCTCTCTCTGGGCTTAGCTTCTGTTTCTTCCACAAGTTCAGCTGTAGACCATGAGGTTCTCTATGCGTTGCGTCTCTCCACAAGGCCAGCTGCAGACTATCCGGCAATTGGCTCACCCCAACATCAGAACTGCTTCTCAAATCTGCTTCTCCAAATCTCTACAACTCAGATCTGCTGCCTAGCCTTTATACTTGAGACCACACCCACTGAGGGATGGGGCTTAACGCCCTACTCACTGCAGCCTAGTCAATGCCCCAATCATAAACCAATCATGCCCAGATGAACAGATGAGTTTACAAACATAATCCAACCTATATTTTTGGAATTCATAATTACATGAAACTCAAACTGTTACAGCATGCTAAAAGGAAAATAAGAAATACTTATAGAAGAAATTATCATCTTATTTAGTTCAAGGTCAAATGATGCTAACACATCTCTCTTCTGATGCAATGTGTTGTGCTTTATGTCCCTTTTACCCACGAATGATCTCCTGACATCTGACCACATCCTCAGGACCAGGGCTGAGTATTGTGCTATGATAATAAAAGTAGGTATAGAATAAGCTTTGGGGGGGGGGGGA
>PVKH010002234.1:0-17196 GCA_004027955.1 Chaetophractus vellerosus
CAGTTCTATATATTTCACACAAATGGATGCTTCTGAGTCGCCATTGTTTGTCTTCCCCACAGACAGAACTGTTAATGAAATGGCTAATTAGATTTCTGTAATCCTGTAGTCATTGTGTTTGAGGTGACATTTTGTCAGAATTTCTCTTGTGGCTCCTTCAGTGTGATAGGGAGCATTTTCCTTTAGCCAGCTTGGCTTTTGTTATTCTGTTGGAATGGCAGTTCCCTCTATTGGTATGATGAAATCATTGCCCTCCCAAATACAGTTCTGTCACTCAGCAGTTAAATGGAAAAGAATAGGAAAATGGTCATCTGATTAGTCAAACAGGCCCATGTTCAAAATCCATTTCCAAAATCAAATAATAGAATTGGATTGAGTTCAGAGTGGAAGAATGGCTTAGGTACTACTGCATACTGTAGTACATATTCATTGACCGGCTGAATGTGGAAGGATTTAAAACTCTATATTCTTATTCTTGTGCCTCACACGAATGAAATTCTTCCAAAACAAGGGGTCAGGTATATGGTCATAAGGGGACTATTTCAAGCAGCTCTTGACCTAACAACTATAATAGAGCCAAAAAAAAAAAAGAAAGATAGGTAACAAAATCCCAATTCATGTACTACATAAAACATTATTAAAATGCTAGATGATAAATAATGTTATAATTTGGAATCTATGAGTATAAAATTATAGTGATATATACATTTAAATTTTAATATGTTTATTTCTATAATTTCTTGTAATTTCAACTTGAGCCAACTTTCTATCAGGATGACAAAAATTTATTATTAATCAGGTAACGAGTCATTCCCACATTTTTGCATTAAATTACACCTGAGTCTGTAAAATTTTTAGAAAAAAGCAATTCACTCTAGCATCTACTAAGATATTCTCAGTCCATCTGGACATCAGGCCTAAGTCTACACAGATCACAAAGGAGATGTTCCTTTAGGTCCAGGAATGTTTAGTTTCACTTCTGTTCTGTCCAGGCTTATGGGAAGCATCTACTTCTTTTCAGGCTGGGCATAGGAAACATCTGTGATTCAAAGAAATAACATCTGCCTAGATACATATTATAGTGTTGTCCCACACCAAGAGTCCCAATTCATCTGTGTAGCATTATCCTAAATGTGAGATAGAACTCCCATTTCATATTGAATACTATAAACTTCTATGGGGTTATGCAGATCTCCAAACTCCACCCAGCACCCTTTCTATTCTCCAGTAACCTTGCTTACACACTCATCATTTTCACTAGAGTTTTATTCCATCCTCAAACTACCCCACAAAATGATCTACTTTCTAGTCTGAAAGTAAAAGTGGGTAGTACCAGAGCAGTAGTCTTACTCATGATACCTTATCAAAAATTATTTGTGTCTGTTGAAAATGCTTTTGTTTCTTCAAAGAGCCTAGGCCTTCAGAAAACCAAATCCAGAAACAAAGTACTTTTGCCTCACTCTTTGCTATGCCACATGCATTCCCTGAAGCACTAAGTGAAGAATGTGTCAATAGCTGTGGAAAATGAAAAAAATGGAAATATGGGAAAAGATCAATGAGAATAACAAAAGTTCCCACAAACTTACATAAAGACATTTTTCTATGGTCATGGTGAACTTTAGTGAGAGCTTTGTGCTGGGTTGCCTTGGATAGGCTAAACTTCATCCCCCAGAATTCCCTTTCTAGAATGTTTCTGTATAGGGTGGGCTACTATTGTCTCCCAAAAGTTGGGTAGTGGACAGGAAGAAGCAGTCATTTTTTAGTGTACACACATCTTTCTCCAGTTATTCAAATAAGCACTGACCTAGGTTTGCTGTGAAGGGATTTTGCATAATCAACTGACTTTAAATTAGAGGGATTAATCTGGATAAGCCTCCCTTAATCAGTTGGTAGGCCTTAAAAGAGGGTTTAAGCCTTGTCCTGGGGAAAGGGACTCCAGTCTATGGGAAATAGTTTTGAACCATTCTGCCTACCTGTCTCACATGTCTTTGAATTGCTTAGCTACGTAGATAAATACTTCTCTAGTTGACATGGACTGAGCAACTAGATGGCGACTTTCCACAGTAAATATACTTTCCATGCTACCAATCAGTATCAGTTTCCCAATCCCACTTCTAAAATTCAGCAAATCAACAATGGCTAGCTTCATAAACTATGCTTCTGAGTGCCAACTGGTTTACAACAGTCTTATTCCAGTAACCTTGCTTCTGCAGGTGATGTCAACCTATTCACTCTTCTGAAAGCAAAACCTGCCAATCTCGGAGCTCCATGCTTCCCAAATCCCTATATGAGAATAGCAATTTGCTCTGCTCAGATGTATTATACCTGACCAGCATAATTCTCCCTTATTATAGTAAACAATGAGATCAGCTTTGTCTTTATATTTCATATGTTGAGTGGTGGTCTCATCAATCTTAAAATACTAACACGTGCAAAAAATATATTTCAAAATCAAGCCAATTCTTTCCATCTGTACTTGAACATCCAAGCTAGCTCCATCTTTCCTGGATTACATCCATTTTTAAATTTAATTATTTACATGCAATTTTGTATGCTTAGTTTTTCAACCTTATTGAATTTTCACTTTATTAATTTATTTTATGGCTTTTTAAAGGAAATGTATTTGGTGAAATTTATACACATTGAATTAAGTGGAATGCTCACAAAATATATGGCCTTTATTATATCCATACACAGAAACTCACAAAAATTAATTCTTGGTAGGTGCCTTAGAAAATTATTGAACCAAACAATGAAAGAAATAATCCATGTAAAGGGACATAGTACAAGGTTTAAACAAATTCGTCACCCAGTAAATTATTAGTAGCAATGCTAGTAGTGTTTTTGCTTAGTCATTTAAATTTAGTAAAATATTGTTTTTATTAAAGAATTTGTAGGTTTGCAGAAAAATTATGCAGAAAACTGAGTTCCCATTTACCATTCCTCTCACACACACAGCTTCTCCTATTAGTAACAAGTTACATTAGCGTGGTATCTTTGTTACATTAATGAAATAATATTATTATGATTATACTGTTTACAATAGTCCATAGTTTACATTGGGGTTCAACATTTGTGTTGTAGAGTCCTGTTTTTTTTTCCTTTTTAATCTTTTTTCTAATAACATATATACAACCTAAAATTTCCCCTTTTTAACCAGAATCAAATGTGTGTGTGTGTGTGTGTGTTTTAGTTTCCTAGGATGCTTAAAGCAGATACCATGAAATGGGTTGGCTTAAAGAATGGGAATTTATTAGTTTATAGTTTGACTGAGAATATGTCCAAATCAAGGCATCAGAAAAGTAATGCTTTCTTCCCAAAGACCATCTTCTTGCTTCCTTGGTGCACTCTCTCTCTCTCTCTCTCTCTCTGTATTCATTCCATTTATAAAGGACTCCTGTAATAGGATTAAGTCCCTTCCTGAATGATGTGGGTCACACCTTAACTGAAATAGCCTCATCACAAGATCTTAAAAACATAGATTTATACACACAGGAGCAGATTAGATTTAAGAACTTGTTTTTCTGGGGTACATATGGCTTCAAACCACCACAATATTCATTAGGGAAATGTCTATTCAAGTATTTTGCCCATTTTTTATTGGGTTGTTTGTCTTTTTATTGTTGAGATGTAGGATTTCCTTATGAATTCTAAATATTAAACAATTATTGGATATGTGGTTTCCAAATATTTTCTTCCGTTTTGTAGATTGTCTTTTTACTTCATTGCAAAGTACTTTGATATACAGTAGTTATTGCTTTTGATGAAATATCATTTATTTATATATTTTCTTTTGTTGTTCATGCTTTAGGTATAAAGTCTAATAAACTACTGTCTAACCCAAGTTCCTGAAGATCCTTCCCTAGGTTTTCTTCAAGGAGTTCTACAGTTTTCATTCTTATATTTAGGTCTTTGATCTGAGTTAATTTTTGTATACTATTAGTGTGTCCACCTTCATTGTTTTGCATATGGATATCCAGAAACATTTGTTGAAGAAACTATTCTTTTTCTGCTACTGGAATTGGCACACTTACCAAAAATCAATTGGCCATAGATGTGAGGATTTCTTTCTGAATTCTCAATTTGATTCCATTGGTCTATATGCCTATCTTTGTGCCAGTACCATGTTATTTTGATTTTGGAAGCTGTGTAATAAGTTTTACAATTGGGAAGTATGAGTACTCAAATTTCATTCTTCTTTTTCAAGATGGCATGGTTATTCAGGGCTCCTTACACTTCCATATAAATTATTAACTTTGTTGTAGATTTTTGAAGATTTTCTTTTTATAAGATCATGGCATTTGCAAATGGAGAAAGTTTTACCTCTTCTTTTATAATTTGGATGCCTTTTATTTGTTTTTCTTGAAAAATTGCTCTGGCTAGAACATCCAGTACAATTTTGAATCACAGTAATTATTATTATTAATTATTATTTTCTTTATAAGAGATGTTGTGGGTTTACAGGAGAATCATGCATAAAATATAGTGGTTTAGTTTATTAGGCTGCTGAAGGCAGCATACCAGAAATGGGTTGGCTATTACAGTGGAGATATTTTAGCTTACAAGCTTACAGTTTCAAGTTCTGAGAAAATTATCCAAATCAAGCCATTACCAGGCAATGCTTTCTCCCCTTTTCTTTCTTTCTTTCTTTCTTTTTTTTTTTTTTGGTTACATATCCCCTCCTTTCTGCTTGCTCTTGCAGTATTCATTTCTCTGCATTCTTCTGTGTCTGCTCTGTCTCCCCCCACTGCGGCGACGTGTTGAGCCAGGTCACTGCACAGGCGACTCTGCTCCATTCGCGGGCGGGTCTGCTTCCGTTCACAGGCGACTCCACTTCCATTCACAGGCGGATCTGCTCCGTTCGTGGGTGACTTGCCCTGCCAGTGGTGGCTTTGCCTGCCCATGGCAGCTCTGCCCCGCCCACGGCGGCTTGCCCTTCTCAAGGCGGTCTGCCCGCTTTTTGGAGAGGTCCCCAGGAACCAAACCCAGGGCCTCCCATGTGGTGAACTGGTGCCCTATCCACTGGGCTACCGCCAGCCCCCTCTTACCATTTTTGATACTGGCACTTGCCCAGTTCCTGCACCCAGTAATCAACAAGTACTTTTAGTTTGATCTAGTTAGCCTTATATTCACTTCTAATGCTTTTGACTATACAGAAATAAACCTGCAAATAGCACAGAAGAGAAATATATTTCAATATCTGCTGGAGGATGATGATAAAAAAAATCCAATTAAATGATTATATTATTAAATGCTTTAATATCTCCCCAATCAGTGTATTCTCCAATTCATGTAAGGTAGAATGTGAATAATAAAGCCAGCTCACCACTTAGAAATTCTTTCTAAGCCATTAACACCATTTCTTCCTGTTCATATTACTCTCATCACATTGGGGAAAATACTATTCACAAATAAATAGCATGTCCTTTAAACCTCTATTGCTGTGCAATTTAGGATAAGGAAATAAAGAACTTTATCTCAAAAAATATTAATGGGTCTCTACTAGATCTTATTTCAGATAAATCCCCATTACTTCCAAGGAGCTTTCTGATTTCTCTTAGGATAGTTTTTAGAAACATGATTATCTTGTTTCTTAGTGACAGATTCATCTGTCAAGCAGTATTCCCAATGACGGCACATGCACTGAATACTTAAAATATAGATCAGAAGAAAAAGCACATACAATGCCTTTTCTGCAAACTGTGTTCCAGTTCCATATAAATAACTTAACTACCTCCCTTGATGCTGTGGATTTTATGGACCTTTATAAAAGCCAATAATTGGTACTATATTTTTTGAGGATTCTTAAAAACATTAGTGTCTTCTTTGTTTGGTCCCAAGTATATGGATTGAGGTGGAAAAGCTGTGCCAACTATGTAAACAATCTGTGTTTGCCCTAAATTTAGAGCAATTTCTTGCATGGCAATTATGAACTATATCCTTAGAAAAGCCATTAAAATTTTTTTGTGATTATTCTTTTTTTTTAAATTTAATTTAATTTTATTTTGAAAGAAGGTTAAGATTACATAAATATTACATCAATAATACAGGGTGAGTCCCATATATCCCACTCCCTTCCCCTTCCACACTCTTCCCCAATAACAACATCTTTCATTATTGTGGTACATTTGTTAAAATTGATGAAGACATATTGAAGCATTGTTACTAACCATGGTCTATATTTACATTCTAGTTTACACTTTGCACCACACAATTTCATAGGTTTTGACAAAATGTATAATGGCCTGTGTCCATCATTACAATGTGATGCAGGACAATTCCAATGTCCCCAAACTGCTCCATGTTACACCTATTCTTCCTTCTTCCTCCCCTTAGAACCTCTTGTGACCACTGCCTTTATATCAATATTACAGGTTCTTTTTTTAAATAATTTTTTAATTTTTTCTAAAAGATACTTAGATTACATGAAATGTTACATAAAAAACTAAGGGATTCCCATATGTTCCACTCCCCACGCATCCCATTTTCCCCACATTAACAATTTCTTTCATTAATGTGGTATATTCATTGCAATTGATGAATGAATTTTGGAGCATTGCCACTAAGGATGGATTATAGTTTACATTGTAGTTTACACTCTCTCCCACTGTGGTTATGGCAGGATATATAATGGCCCATATCTGTCATTGCAATGTCATTCAGGACAATTGCAAGTCCCAAAAGTGCCCCCATATTAGACCACTTTTCCCCCCTCTCCCTGCCTTCAACACCTCCAGTGGCCAGTGTCTCCACATCAATGATATAATTTCTTCTATTGCTAGAAAGGATATAGTAGAATGCCAGTAAGCCCACTCTGGCCCATATCTTCTTCCTCAATCCTGAGGATTCTGGGATGGTGATGCCCACTCTGCCTCTAATTGAGAGGGGGCTTCGATCCTGTATGGCTGATGTATGGGACTCTCTTGCTTACAGTTGTAGACTCTCAATTCCTTGGTATGGTGGTTGTCCATCCTCACCTCCTTGTTAGTTGTCCTGGGTGAGTCCAATCAACAGGAGAGTAGGTGTTGCAACTCAGCTGGCACATGGACAGTCGAAAGATTCAAGCCTTTTGGGCATACACCTACCAACTCCAGCACCAAGTATAGGTTCAAATATAATGGACAGGAGAGGCATGTGTAGAGAAGTCACAACTGAGTCCAACTCTGTCACACTCGGCAGCACAAACTCCAAAATAGGGCCTACTGGGAAGAATGTTACAGGTTCTTAATCTCTTTTTTCCATTGACTGAGACCTCAGTAAAGATTGAGAATAAGAGAAGATTAGAGAATAGACAGACAGCTACACATGGGGTCAAATAATGTTGATTTCATGCCAGACATTCTTTTCTTGTTTACCCTACCCAATCCCTTCTTTATAAAAATTGTATTTAGTTCAATAGAATGAGTTGAAACTTTGGAGCATGGCATATGTGAATTTGAACACTAGCTTGGCCAGGTGATGGGTAAAGTAATCATCCTCTAAAAGTGAAAGTTTTCTCATATGCAAAATGAGGGCAACAAAGGCTAGTAAATGTAATTACTGTGAGTAATGCATGAGATAAACATAAAAATTCCTGGAAAACAGTAAGCATTTCATAAGTTTTAGCTAGCTTGGTAAGATAATAATGTTAAAATTTTAGAAAAGCAATTTCTTTTTCGTTTCTGCTGCTAAGTCAGAAGGGATGATTTAGTTCACTTATTGGTAAAAAAAGAGAAGTGCTTATTTTCTCTGAGACACATTACAAACACTCTTCTTTCCAAGATTATGTAGTCTTTGCATTCTCTGATATATAAAAAAAATGAGTTTGGAATTTTCTGCTGCTTATGAATTTTACCTGGATGTTCAGGAGCAATTGGCCTTTTGCGGATATGCCTTTAAGTGTTATTGTGACAGAAATAAAAAGATTGTAATTTACCTTTGTCATAAGGTATAATGTGCATAAGAGCCAAGGAAAGGTAAAAGAGAAAGAAAGTGAATCCAAATGCCAAGAACTCAGAGCAAGGAGATGACCCAAGCAAAGTATTTTTGCCTAAGAGAGGTGTAAGAAAGATGTTGTGTTTCTGTATACAGTATTATTTAATAATCCCAGGATGTAGAGGAATCAAAGTCCTCACTAGCCATCTGTCCAGCATGTAAATAGGTGGAACCCTAATTCAATTGGAGCACTTAATCAATTAAATTTCCTTGGAAGTGGGAATAATGCCTGGCTCATACCACACATATCCACTCTAAAACCATCTTTCAAACCCTGAGATCCTATGTCGCTTCATGTCTTCTGGGCAACTGTAAGATCAAGGGCATCCATGAATAAGAAGTGGCAAGACCCGTATCTGCAGGTAGGGTTTTATCTGAGCATGCTGGAGCATTCCATACTGTCAACGTGGGAGCAGATACTTAGCAAAGAAACTTCACAGGGCATAGATGAAAGTACACACAAAATAACAGCTTTTTAGAGGGTTGAGACTAACTAAAAAGCCAGTGATGTAAATGTGCTCTTAGGAAAAGGATAAGAAACATGCTCTTTGGAAAAGGAGCCCTGGATTTAGATTGGAATTCCAGCTCCAAAAGTTCTTAAATGATGCTTTATTTTATTCATTCATTCCACAAAGCACCTTCCACATTCCAGACACTGGATTTTATGATTTGGGCTAATATTAATAATCTTTCTAATCTTCACTTCCATCATCTTCAAGATGGAATTAACAACAATCACCTATCCAACCCAGTATAATTGAGAAAAATCAACAGATAATATGTTGTCAAATATTTGAAAAATGTGCAACACTATGAACATTATGGTTATTATTACTAAATAATGTTAACTAGATATTCTTTTATTGGAAGTGACAGGAACACAATTCAATTTACTCTTGGCCTTACTACATTGTGCAATGCACTTGTACAAGATACATTGTTTCCCTTCGTTTGGGAAATTCATACTCCTTTCCATAATTTTATTTTATGTGGGGGTAAGATGAGATTGGATGTTTGTTTTATATTATTCAAGGCTACCATACTCCATATTACAAATACCTTTATAGGAAACTGAAATCCCAATTCAAGGCTATTGGGAAACACAAAAGCAAGTGAAATTAAGGATTAAGCTGCAGAAACACTCCTTGTACTAGAGATAAAATGATTCAATTCAATTCCACTGCAGAATGATGTGAGAATGAAACTGATGGGAGAGCAAATGGAAACAGCTGTGTTTTACTGCAACACAGACAGTCGGCACATTTGGCTGGTGATTTATAATGAAAACGGAAATTGTAAGTGACAGGCTGAGGGTAGTTTATAAAGCAAACGTTTGGAAGCCTTGGAGGTGCTTTTGCTTTATGAAAAGCAACCAGCTCACCCACCTTTGCCGTTATGCTTGGTCACTGAATTCTCTCACCAACATGGGAAAAGTGTTCTGGGACTGGAATAAAGCAAAGCCTCATACAGCCCTGAATAAAATGTAATCACTTCCTGAATTCTAATCCAGCATCCAGTTATTCATTAGAACATATGTATTATAGAGGCCTTGGGCACTGGACCCTTGAACATTAGAGTCTCTTCTGCTCTCATGACAAATAGTCCTAAGGTAGGCAGAGCAAGGCTGGTGGCATGACTCAATGACATGGATAGTGACCTAGGATCCTTCTGTCATTTTCTTCCATCTGTGTGATTTTTATCTTCATGTCCCCTAATTTGCTGATGCGTCTCCAAGCATTGTGTCCCAATTGACTACCCATAGATGAAGATACCTGGAAAGAAGTGGTTGAATTTGGGTTGAATCAGCAAGTAAACATGACCCACCTGGCTACTGGTAAAAGTAGCCGTATATTCTTAGTCTCATAGGGATTATATATATGCTTTAGTAACTTGGGCATATAAATGTGTTTTGGCTCTGATAACACAGCTTTGTTTCCATCTAGTAACACAGGATTTTCCATTATTCCATGGCCCTTTTATTCTCAGAGTACAAAGGCAATTTGGCTCAGAGGCTGGTCAAATACAACCTCGCACTCTAATTGCCAACCATTTTCTCTAAGCATTCAGGCTTGCATTGGAGTCTGGATGCACTTGTCCAGATTTCCACTACTCTGTGTTATTTGTTTTACAGAGGCTTGTATGCAGCACTATTTAATAATCCTAAGATAGAGGAATCAAAGGAGGAGGCCTCTCTGAAACCAAACATACACAAGCACACACATATTCTCACAAATACAGGCATATAAGTTTTATATTTGAGACCCAGAGATTGTAGCAAATCAGCTGTACCTGAAAGTTAGAACAGTTAAAATCCTTGCCACAGAGATGGCAAACAAAAGAATCACTTTTAAAAATGCTATGGTCTCAAAAGTTGGAACTTCATCTAAAGAACCAAGACATAACCAGAGAGCCAGGTGGAGTGCTAAGTGATGTGTCAACGAGGAGGCAATTACCAGAAACTCAAAACAGGAAAAGAACGTTAAAACCAAAAAGGTGAAAGACAAAAAAGGCATTGAAGTTGTTTAGCTGAGTAGTGGAAAAAGAAAAAAATTGCAATTTTAGTTTAGTGATAAATGTCAGGATCCCAATAGAATACTTTTTTGCAACAAAATTGAAAGTAAATTCTACAAGAAATGGTATGTGGTATGGTATAATCCCTTTATAGCCCATATAAATCTTCATTCAATAAATGTGTCTTTGGCAAATTTCAAAAAAAAATTGACTCAGTCTTTGCCCATTTCATGATACTCTGAGAATGACTGTGTTCTCATGGAACTGATTGTGATATTTCTTGGTTGTGTAAATGGCCTGTTACCATGTTCTTATGATAATTTAAGGCTTGCTCATTGCCAGTGTCTACAATGGGCCTTCCCTTCAGACCTAAAGCTAATTGGCAAAATAGTGTACTGATCTCAGTTGAGAATTTATTCATCCTAGCTCTGTGCCAGAGTAGTCATTTTCAGAGGTGAAGAATGAGTATTTAATTGCTCATGCAGGAGGGAGACACAGAAATAATTGCAAGATAGGGTGACAATAGGCTTGATGAATCATATCAACAAACACTAATGGGAAAACAGAATTATTAAGTGTCCTAGAAGGGTAAAAGGATCCTTCACAATGGAAAGGGCACTTGAACTGAATCTTAGAAGATAACTAGGATTTTGTTCTTTTTTTTTTTTCTTTTTAAGATCTAAGGATGTTTCTGGCAAAAAGGGAAGCATGGACCAGGGCATGGAAGTTTAAAAGATAAGAGACAAGTATCTTTTTTACTGGAAAAAAGGGTTTTGGGAAAGAGTGACTAAGAAGAGTAAGGATGGGGGATTTGAAGGATTTAAAGATGAATCAGGATAGAAGGATGAAAGACAGATGGTAATGCAATTTTGCCATTTAATGCATTTAATATAGCCTCTCCCCTTAGACAAGGGAAAAATACTCATGTCATTTCATCAGTTAGGAGTTTGGCTTATATAAACCACTATTTGTTCCAGATCATATATATCCTATCTGTCTTACAGTCAGATTGTCAAAACTATTGTTATGGTCCAGACCTATGAAAACAGAACAGGTATGAATATTTTTGTCTCAATAGAAAAATTAATAATTTAACAAAACAAAAACAAAAACAAACAACAATAATAGAAAAGATTGGGAATGCATGCTAAAGATAATGGGAAATATTTTTGAAGTTTCTTTTTAATTATTTTCTTGATGATGATGAAAATATATCTACATTCCAATTCAGTTGTTAGATAAACAAAGGCAAATTATATGAACTCTCTGTGTTAGCTATTTATTGCTGTATAACAAATTATGAGAGAAGTTAGTCTTTTAACACATTTACTTTCTTACATTTCTTGAGTGTCAGATTTGAGAGCTGCTTAGCTGAGTGGTTCTGACTCAGATTCTCTTATAAAGTTACAATCAAGATAAAGTCAATTTTTGAAGAATAAGATACATAGTTACTAGCAATAATATTGAGGGCTTGACATATTATTAGGTGCTGCCTGTGTTCTCAAGGGATTCTTGTCCCTCTAATTGATAACATAGCAGGGCTCCCCAGGATGGGAGTTTGATATTTTCTTGTTTATTTTATGGGCCTCCACCCACTGATATCACACACTATGACAAGATGAACACTTAGATATTCCATAGAAGCCTACCCCAGGTGCACCCTATCCCGTGTAACCCCCCTACACATACACCTAACACCCTATACCAGTAACCCTCCCCTGCCATATTTGCCAAAAGAACATTTCCAAAATTGTAGGTTTAACCAGAAACCTGCAAATCCCCAGAGTTCATCTGTTCCTTCCTCTGACCCTCCGCCTAGTCCCATGGATAGTCCAACCCAACTCCCCCACCCTATTCCCCCTCACAGACCAGCACCACCAAATCCAATCATGTCACTGCACCACTGTCATGCCCATCCATTGCCCAACCACACCTTTCTACTTCATCATAGATTTTGGCCTATGGGCACCAGCTCACCACCCTCTACTCCCTTTCTATCTCCTGTAAGCTTATCTTCCAGACTCTAGCTCTGTGAGTCTACTCAGTTTGCTTAATTCATATCTGTGAGGTCATATAATATTTGTCCTCCATTATCTGGCTTACTTCACTCAACATAAGGTCTTCAACATTCATCCATGTTATCCTGTGTGTTAATACTGCATTCCTACTTAAATCTGAGTAATATTCCATTGTATACAAATATTACAGTTTTCTTATCCATTCATCTGTTCTTGGACATTTGGGCTGCCCCCAACTTCTGGCAATAGTGAATAATGCCACTATGAGCATTAGTGTGCATATATCTGTTCATGTCCTTGATTTCAATTCTTCTGGGTATATACTGAATGATAAGGCAGTTCTATAGGTAGCTTCCTGAGGAACTGCCAGACTATCCACATTGGGTAAATTCCCACCAGCAGTGGATAAGGATTCCCATTCCTCCTCATCCTCTTCAACACTTGTAGTCCTCTATTTTTCTTAATAGCTGCCAGTCTAATGGCTGTAAGATAATATCTCATTGCGGTTTTGATTTGGATTTCCCTAATAGCTAGTGATGTTGAGCAACTTTTCATGTGCTTTTTAGCTATTTGTATTTCTTCTTTGGAGAAGTGTCTGTTTAAATCTCTTGCCCATTTTTAAAATGGATTGTTTGTCTTTTTATTTTTGAGATGTAGGATTTCTTTGTTTATGCTGGATAAATTAATACAATGGAAATATTTTATAAATGGCTTCAAATGACAATCTGGGAAATGGGGAAGCCAGAATTCAAGCTCAGTCAATATGATAGCAAAACCATTGTGTTGACCATCCTGCAGGGCTGCCAAGTAAGAATCACAATCTTTGTTGAAAAAAATACACAAACCAAATAGGAGCAATGATGATATATACCCACACACACGACTTCAGGAAATTTCATCAACTTATTTTTGGAGGTTCTCTTTAATTGATAAGTAAGAAATGAGGGAGCAGTTTTAAAAGTTAAGTGGATAAATCTCTGTGAATAGGGATCGTAGGTAGTACTTTTTGATTTAGAGCCCCATTGTTCTGGAAAGAAGTAGTTAAAACTGAGGGATAGAAATCTTTAATCTGCAGGTAATTTTAACATGGTCCCATGTAGCTAGATATCTAATCCTGTGGAAAAGTAGTTATCTAGTAAAAAGTAATAATACATTTATATTAGTTTTTTTAAACAATTTATTGAAGTATATCATTCATACATGAACATACATAAACTATAAGTGTTCAGCAAACGTCGTGAACTTAAAAAACAAACATGCATAATACCATACAGGGCTCCCACACGTCACCCCCCCCAAACACCCCACATTGCTTTGAAACATCTGTTAACATATCATGAAAGAGCATTGTCAAAGTATTACTACTTACTATAGTCCATATCTTCCTCCCCTAAACATTTTTCAAGGATTTACTTATTTATCTATTTACATTTACCTATTTTTATCCACCAACACCACCCCCATTTTTGCTGTTTCTGTGTCCATTTGCTGGGTGACTCTGTGTCCGTTTCCTGCCCTCTCTTCTCCTCCTTCTCCTCCTGTCTTCACTGGGATACAATCCTTAGAAACTCCGATGTGGGCGAGAGGTGTCCCACCACCTGCACCACCTTAGTTCCTGGTTTTTCGGCCTGTCTCATCTTGGTTCTCCCTTGTTTCACTCTCCTGTTATGTCATAATGTCGCTGCGTGGCTCGCAGGGCCTGATGGCGCAACCACGGACAGGGCCTGGCAGCGCACCCACACACGGGGACCACACGCCTTCTATATTTTTCCTTTTTTATTTTTACCAGGAGGTCCCGGGGACTGAACCCAGGTCCCTCCATATGGGAGACAGACACTCAACCATTTGAGCCACATCTGTCCCCCTGTTATATCTCTTAAGGTTGACCAAAGATGCCTAGAGTTACAGTCTTTTCCCATACAGGATGGTCATATAATAAATCAGGCTTAGTTTATCACCAGCATTCTCAAAACCAGACCTAGGGAGAAAAACTAGGTTTGGGGACACGTGTACTTTCTAATATAGCAAATGTTTAGCCTACCCTGATTATCACAAAATCAGGACAGCAAGAATACTCACAATACATTCGTTTTTTATCCACTGTGCCTAATATCATCTTTTACCACTTAAAATCATAAAACTCTTATGTCTGTTTTGTTACATAAATTGAGGGAAAACAATTTTTGTTATAGATTAAATAATATTATTTGGAAATGATGGGCTATGAGTTTCAGTAAAAAGACCTTTCTTAACTAGCTGTGAGACTTTGGATGACTCACCTTAATAGACCTATATTTCCTTGCTCATAAACTGAGACTTTGCCACTTTAGAGTTGCAAACTCAGGGTTTGAGAAGAACCTTTACAGGAGGCAGAGATAGTCTTACAGTGTTTCCAAAGGCCCTCCTCCAGGCAGCTGGAGCATATCTATTACAATGGGCAATCTAAATAAAACCTTTTCCTTTGCCTTGCCTGGAAGAAATAAGGAAACTTCTAATTCAAAATAACTCTAATTCTAGTAAACTTGCTTCACACTTTCATTCAACCAACATTTACTTGAGATCTTTCATAAACACAAAATGTGCACAGCTCTAAGATGACATTGCAGTGAGGGATACAGGCCACTGTATATTTTGTTGTAACCTACAAAATTGTGCAAAATTGTGTGGGACAGAGTGTAACTATAGTGTAAACTGTAATCCATGTTTAGTAGCAGTGCTTCAAAATGTGTTCATCAATTTTAATGAATGCATCACACTAATGAGGGGTGTTGTTGATGTGAGAAAGTGTAGTATGGAAAGGGAGGGGGACATATGGGAATCCCTTATATATTTTTATGTAACATGCATGTAATCTGAAGCTTCTTTAGAAACGAAAACATTAATTCATTTAAAAAATTATAACAAAAGTAAATTAGCCTTTGTCTTATTTTGCCACAGGGGTATCAATGCAAAGTACAAGAAATGGGTTGGCTATTTTAATGGAAATTTTCTTTAGGGTAAAAAGCTTACAGTTCTGAGACTGTGAAATGTCCAAATTGTTGCACCATTGGAGATGCTTTCTCACCAAAGTATTCCTGCCATCCTTCCATGTTGCAATCAGGCATATGGCAGGGATCTTCTCCTCTTGAGATGCTTCCATGGACCCAGCCTCTTGGGGACTTCATGCTTAAGCTTGGCTTCTAGGGATCCTTGAGTCCTCTCTCACATAACAGGGTGAAAAATGATGGATGCCTTTCTCTTCCTGTGTCTCTCTCTGTGTCTCCATTTATATATCAGACCATTTGTACATCAGCAAGAGGGCGGAGACCCAAGCTGGCTGGTGCCTCACTGACATAGTCAAATCAAAAGCCCCAAACCAATCTTTTCAAGTAATCTAACCAAAGGGCCCTTAACTGAATATAATGCAATCAAAAGGCCCCATACCCACTAAAATGGATTAGTTTAAGAACATAATATTTTTCTGGGATTCACAAAATTCCAACTGTCAAAGTCTTGGCCCCTTATTTCAGAGAACTTATAAACTAGAGGTGGTTGGAAGGTAGAGAAACAAACAAGTAAAGAGGGATCACATGACTTTCAAGAGATAATCAAATTTTCCCCCAATATCTATTGATACATATACACACACACACAAATTCAAAGACTACTTTTTCCTCAAAGATTACTCTTTTTTTTTAATTTCCTAATTTATAAGTAATTGTGTGAAACAATTTTCTGCACTGCAATCACTTTTCTTCCAACATATGATGAACTAATTGGCAATTGCTAAAAGCATGAGATGGAAGAATATTTATAAGACAGATGCCAGAGCTAACATGAGGTGGGATAGCTAGAATCCCTATAACTTGTCTATTAGTGTGAAACCTATCTCAAATGTTAAGCCATGGACCAGATAGACACATCAATTCTACTACATCAATCAACACAAAATTGCAGGAGTGACAAGAAAGTATAGGGAGAACTTGAGAATTTTAATATTTGTGGCAGAGAAAAGAATGTATTTCTAAACAATTTAAATTATTTGGGGCATTAATTAGTTTAAAAACTGCCCAGAACTATTTATTAAAATATAGTGCAATAACTGATTAAGCAACAGAGTTTAACTTTTCCAACATTAAGAACATAAGGCAAAAATCCTCAGTGGAGAGGTAATTAAAAATCACTTAGATAATATTTTTAATATATTTTTAAAAGCATGCCTTCGTTTTCACATGTTTAGAATTGACGGTGATAAACCATAGTGGATTTGGATGGAAATCACAGGTTTTGATATACCATATTGGGTTATATTGCATATTTAAGATCTATTCCATTTTAAGATCTCTGTATACAGACTTGCATGTTGAAATCAGAAAAACATTAGAGTTAAAATCATCTTAGCTATTATGATTTGATTAAATTGCAGCGTGATATTTTTGTCAGAATGTTTGAATTTTCCATCCTACAATCATCTGGATTTATGATGTCTTGTCTTTCCAATTCTGATACATTTTTCTGAGTGAAATGCTGGTGAAATGAATGATAATGGACTAAATTCTGAGGAACGGTTGAATAAAGTATTAATAGCACCTACTACTCAGAAATGGAAGGATAGGGGAGGAGAAGGGGAGGGGCAGGGGGAGGGGAATGGGAGGGGAGGGGGAGGAAAGGTAAATGAGCTGCACAATAACAGCTTATGTAGTTATTAGAAATT
>PVKH010002234.1:17296-27848 GCA_004027955.1 Chaetophractus vellerosus
AATTCTAACTAGTTATTCAAACACTGCAAGCATTAGTTTTTTCATTTGTAAAATGGAGATAATTCTATCAACCCCATAAAGTTTTTGTGAAATTTACATGGTGTAATATGTATAATGCATTACAGGAGTGAATGTCCCAGATGGAATGGTTTTCACAATTTGCCCTCGAAAAGAGGAGTATAACAAAGACCAATTTATGCATATATAAACACTGAAATTACAGCAATTCCATATTAAAATCACCTTCCTCAATAATGTAAATTAGTATATAACTCAAACTGTAGTTGATTCCCTACTTCTACAGCTACTCAAAATGGTCACTTCATCAACCTTGATGACACATGGTATGTGATTGAATGTTTGAATTTGAATAATGTAGCAGGGTTTTACTCTCTATTCTGTGGAGTCCCCTATGTACGGCAATGGTGAGAAAAGACCCTGCATTTTGATAGTCAGGTCACTATGTCCACTTAAATCAACCTTGAGCAAAGTATTTTTGGAAAAATATGTAACCATTCTAATCCTATTTATTAATGTATAAAATGGGAATAATCACATTGAATGAACCCAAGTGAGCTATACAATAACCAATATAATTATTGTATATCACCAATGGCTCCACTTTAGAATAAATGGGCTGTAACTTCCCAATGTCATCTCTTACAAAAAAGTATCTATTGATTCTTAGATGTATGCTATAACTAATTAGTCATTTTAGCACCTGGAAAATGCAACAAGTTCAATGGACACAGCACTTCACCTCATTTAGCAACTGGTATCTTGTAAATCTACAAGAAAAAAAATGTTTTAGCTTTTCTATACTCTCCAGATAATTTGGTAGCTCCAGCTTGATTTGACTTTTGCTGAAGTTTCTTCTTCAAATGAATGAAAGGCTGCTAATTCAAAATACTCAAGTATAACACCATGCTTTCTGAAGCTTTTCATTAAAAATAATGCAGGAAACATAAGGCTGAAACAACCAATTAGCACAAAGGAATTGATGAAGAAGTTTTCTGTCTTCTAACAATATATACCTTAATATATACATATAATATGAATCCTATATAAATATAATTCATATTGAGCTAAAATATACCTTAATATGAATTTATATAATCTGTGTTTGTTATTTTTAGCTAATCTATTTATTCTTTACATATTCATTAAGGAATTAATACTTCCATTATTTTTCTCATTTATCTAGTCTACTGAAAATGTACCCAAAGTTGATATATCAAGATGATGTTAGCAGCTGTGGCAAACCAATATCTATTTCTTTCTCATTGTAAATATACTGATTTGGCCAACTTCACTGTGTGATTTAGAAAAGGAAAATACTCTGTGATGGGCCTAAGAGTGCTTAACAAACAGCATTGCAATTCTGAAAATGCTTTTGCTGTCTGTTTTATATCAGCCTCTGCCAAGAATACCCATAGAGCAGGTTTAATACATTATGTTATAATCTTAAACTTCAACATAATGGGAGAAACACTAGAGCTTAATATTGAATGAAATGATATTGGATTTTTTGGCTATTATGATACACTTTTCTATTTGATACCTGTCTCATAAGTTTTATTTCATGCTTTGGCCTTTAAAAAAGGGAAATTTGAAATGTTTCCCCTTTAGGTGGAGCTGCATTATTTTCCCTCTAGTCTTCTAGTAAGTAAGTTAAAATACTCACTCAAAAGTATTGAATCCTTTAGAGGAAATTCAAGGAAAGGGTAATAAAAACTGAAGTTAAGCACATCCTCATGTAAAAAATACACCTTTTTGCTTTAGTTACAACCCCTATTCTTCAACATTAATAGGCATTGAATTTTCTACAGAGAAATCCATGGAGTTTAGAAACTTCGCCAGCTATACAAACTATGACAATAGTAAGGTGATATAACCATGATACAAATATAAAAGTTACTATTGATTTAGATTATTATTGCCTCTGCCCAGTTTTGCTCACATAATATCTCTTCATTCATTCACAGTTTACTCATTCAACAGTTACTTATTGACAACCTAGTGTGTGCCAGGCGTTATACAACACCCTGTATGTAGAAAATCAGCTATAAAGGAAATATTGCTCTTATTCTTCTGGCTTTTATTCTTTGGTAGGTATACAAATATTAACCAAATAATCATTTACATATGTAAGTACAAATGTTAGATATGCTATGAAGGAAAAGTAGTCAGTTTCATAAGAATATTTGACAGAGAAACCTGACCAAGGCTCAAGAAAGTTTAACCAAGGAAAATAAAGGACATAGAAGGAGATAGAAGGGTAGAGAGTGTATTCTAAGCAAAGGGACAAAAGTAAAGCATTCCATTTGCAAATGTCTTGCAGACTTGCATTTGCAAAAGCCCTATAGAGGTGTCTTGTAAGTTTGAGGGTATGAGATATGGTTAAGGGGCTTGAGAGAGATGAAGACTATCCAGGATACAATTCAAGAGTTTGGTACAAGGCCTCTACTGTTGGAACTGCTAGGCCATGGTAAGGACTTCGTTTTTCTCTTATAATCAATGAGAGGAAATGGAGAGGTTTAAAACAGATGGTCCAATAACAGTGGTTTATAAGTGTATGTGTGTGTTTTCATAATATTTGCATTTTGCAAGGAGTATATTTGTTTCAGTATGGAGTTTGTGTTTCTTCCTCAGAAATATATGAAAAATTATATTTTGTGTCTATTCCCATTTTAAAATTCCACTGTAATTAGGTTCTTGTTAGAAGTGATTTTTAAAAGAGATATCTTAGTACATTTTGAATATGTAAATATAATGATAGATCAAATTTTACCCTAACTAACCGAGTCTATTTTCAACATCATGTATAGCCTTGACAAAAGTATATTTTCCCAAATTGCTATTTCAAGATGGGACTAGAAGAATTTCTTCTTCCAATTTAGAAATCAAACAACATTAGAACACTATTTTGATGTTACAGTAGAACATACAGCTTAAATGGGTCCCCTATATGAGTATATTGCACCATTATAATTCAAGAAATGTGAGAATTCATTTAAATTATCTTTCATATTCTTCTTAAAGTGTCTCATTCCTCCACATTTATTCATTTAGTCTTGCTTCTAGATTTTGTTAGTGGCCAAGAAAGAATCAATTCAATAGAAAGAAACAATAAAGATCAACTAGCAACTAAGTAATCTATTACTTGTTATACTATGATTTCTGAATGATTGCATAAATACTAAAAATTTAACTAAATAAGTTTATTTTTATTCCAATTAGCGTTTATTGAGTACTTATTACGTGTAAGACCCTGTGCTAGGAACTAAGAAGGACAGAAGATTCTGCCTTTAGGATGCTTACAGTTCAACAACGAGAATGATACATGTTATAGGTAAAAACAACAAAGTGTAAAATGCTATGAAGTCTATATACAGGTAAAAATCATTACTGAGAAGAAACAGACATTACTAATTAGGAAATGAGGAAATTCCTCACAGAATAAATGACTCTTAGATCTTGGATCTTGACTGAGTCCTTCATTTATTTAACAAGTACCTATTAAGTTCCCCTTTTATTCCAAACATTGTGCTGGCAGGTCAAATGGAAGGAAAAGGAAAGGCATTCTGGGTGGATTAAGGGCATGAGTTCAAGGAGCAGTGGATAATTCTATTGGCTGGAATGAAGCATTCATGGAGAGGGAGAAATGAAAGAGGAGGTGGAGAAATTAGGTTGGGGGCTACATTTGTAAGAGATTAAAATCTTTACTTTATTCTGTTTTTAGTACTGGGATTTGATGATCTCTAGAGCAATGGGTTGAAATAATTTTTAAAAAGTAATTCGTGTGACGTTAAAGGCAAATAAATTGTTTTTGATTTAATGATCATCATCAAAAGGGCTCACAATGGATATTCAGGGGAGATTTTTAAAAGATAGAAGAGGCAGGAGAGAAAGTGAAGAATATATAGATCAAAATTTAGAGAGTAACAAAATATGCTGAATTATAGCATACGGCCCCTCTAAAGTTCTGGAATATCTAGAATTTTCACCTTCCCAATTCATACAAAGGCAAGAATTTTTGTTTTCTTTTAATTCTCATCTTATCAATTCTATCCTTTTTTTTAAACACTGGCAATTTCCTAAATTCCTAGAAATACTAAAGCTGTTTTCAAGAAAGCCAGTCAATATTAAACATGTTATTCAAATATTAAAGCTATTACATTGTTAAATTCCAATCATAAAAGGAAAATTGTCATTTATTCTTTCACTGATGAGAAAAGTAATCATTTTGGTTTTGAAGAAGATAAGCAAAAATCCCGAATTCCATCCACACAATTAAAGCAATTAGCATGCAAATAGTATTCTAGAAGATGAAAAACCAAACTTGACATTAATCTGGTAATATAGAATTCTACTTCTTTAAACATATATAATTTATATAATTTTTCAGGTAAGAGTAAATTTTTATTTTTATTATGTAAGTAAATTATATAAGGTCTTGTAGTTTAAGTCTCAATTTCCTGAGGAGACAATAATGCCTGTTTCTTAGCACTACTTTAGAAATTACAAGGGTAACAATGGATCTAGAGGCTATTTGATAAGTCTGAGTTCTTTTCACTGCTCCTATGGATATTCAAACACACACATACTCATGCAGATAAAAGCTTATTTTTTTCACAGCTTCAGATCTGTGGTTATGAAAAATGCACAGGCCTCATCTGAAGTAGGAATCAACTATATGCGAATGTGTTGTAGCTAGACTAAACGTCCTAAGTTATTCTCAGACAATTGGCTGTAAGGGAAAGCTGTACAACAAATGTTCCAAAAAATGCAAGTCACCTCACAATTCCGTACTAAGTCATGAAACCAGTTCCTGGCATTCTTCTATTCTCAGAGGATTCAGAGAATTGGAGTGAGTGAGCAATAGGGATGACTGAAAGCAAGAAGCAAAGATCTGTGGAGGGAGGGGCCAAATACTTCCATTTCTAGGGAACAGTATGAAAGATTTTACAATTTAGATAAGCCTCTTTTTGTAGATTGAATCCTCTTCAAAGGGCATGTGAACTGTTGATAGCCATCATCTTCTCCGGCCAGTTTATTTTCTAAATTCCAATGTCTTGTGTGTCTAATATCCACTTTCATTTTCCATCCTTAGTGGAAATAATGTTGATATTGTTCTGCTGTCAGTAAAAATGTGTAAATGGAAACTTATGAGGAAATTTGTTCTGGTACTACAAATAGCCAATAATTTGAGTTTGTTTATTCTGATGAGAAAACTGATGTGTCTTCTTTGTCATTTCTCTCTCTGAGCTGTTATTATTGACATCCAATTTCGCAGGCACAAGCTATGAAATATGGTAGTGGTTGTTGTTATATCTAAAGAAGAGGTCAGTTTCTCATTTAAACTAGTAAACGGCCACCAGGTTGGCAGATAGTTTGATGGTGTTGCAAGTTGCCATCTATTATCATGTCTTCTGGAACGTTAAGTGGTAGCCCTCTCATTTGTAAATCAAATTGTTTATTTTATTTCACAGCTTGTCCGCTACAGATACATTCTCTCACTGTCCCCTCCTACCCTTACACATTAAAATGCATACACCACAAGAACTTCATTTCAGGATAAGTACTGCACATCCTTTGTGAGATTCGTTCATTCATTTAACATATACACACACAAATGTATCTTGTGTGCCTACTATGAGCCAGGCAATGGGTTGAACTTAGGGCAATGAATAAGATATGTATAATCTGGCCAAATGGAATTTAAATTCTAGAAAGGAAGATAGATGATGAATTAGCATATCATTAAAGCAATGATTACATATTTTTATAAATGTTCAACAGGAGTAAGCAAAGGGCTGAGATAGAGAATACTGGCATGAGGGGGACAAGAGTTATTTCAGGAAGAGACTCACTAATGATCTTTCTTAAGAAGAAGCATTTAAACCGATACATAAGCATGAGCAAAACAAGTAGAGGGAAAAACATTCTAAGCAAAAGTAACAGCAGGTAAATATGTTCTAAGCCAAAAAAGAACCTTAGTATTCTTCAAAATCTGTAAAAGGATCAATGGGGCTATAGTCTGTGAGCTGGGGTGGAAATTATGCAAGATGAGGTTGAACAAATAATGGTTCAGATCATGAAGCAGGTTAGATCAA
Source organism: Chaetophractus vellerosus (assembly GCA_004027955.1). NCBI lineage: Eukaryota > Metazoa > Chordata > Mammalia > Cingulata > Chlamyphoridae > Chaetophractus > Chaetophractus vellerosus. The sequence goes on from PVKH010002234.1 coordinate 23,413, forward strand.
GAAAACTAAGGAATGATCACATGCTTATTTTTATTGTACTGATCAATCATTGAAAGATTTAAACAGGAAACAGCAAACTGTCATTTAGATTTTGGAGAAATTATCCCTTGCTGCTAAGTTTTACATGGATTGGAGGAGGCTTTGGATAACTATATTCAAGTGAGAGAAAATACTGGCTGGGATTAGAATAAGGATAGTGCAGGTGCAGAGAGCAAAGGGCACATTCAAGACCTACTTTGGAAATTGAATTGGAAAGATTTGCTGATGGAAAGGATGTGGAAATGAAGAAAAGACATAAGATTGATGTATGGGTACAATTCCCTGAGGTGGGAAAGCTTAAGACAGACTGTGGGAATCAAAAGTCATTTAATAGACAATTTAAGTTTGAGGTATCTCTGAAACATCAAGTACAGAGGCCAAACCTTGCATATCATTGTCTCTAACTCACATGTAAAGTTAAATACCATAAACTAAAAGCATTATTTTTCTCAGGAAAGGTTGTGACCATCTTGAGAGGAAGTAGAAAAAGAAAGAAGCACATGACACTGAGCAACTCAATATTAAGTGTTTAAAAATAGTTTCAATTCTATGTTCAATTTATTCAGGTGCATATGAGAGAATATGTTTTTGTGTATGTGCTTATGATAAAGCACATTTAATTCTACTTATGTTTGTTTTTCCTTGATGTTCTAATTCCTCAGATTGCATCATGAAAACATATTTCTTTAAGAAAAAAACTCATATTTTATGAAATGCTGGCACTGTCCAGCTTTGTCTATTCAGTGTTTGCATTTTCACTGAATAATTGCACAGTGTTTAGTTTCCTTTGGCTAGTGGAGGCAAAAATTGAAATTTTAAAAGCTAGGGCACAGGGTAGGAGAGGTGCTCTTTCTCCAGAAAAATATGCACAAGGCTCATTTTGCTTTGCGATTTCTATTTGCCTCTGCCAAAGGCACTCTTCTCAGGAATAATATTGTATCTAAATTCCTTTATAATGCTGGGGCTTGAGGTAAGGATGTTCCAGCCAGATAAGTAGCAGGAGCCAACTTGTTAGAAGATCAATGTGTTGAAACAGATTTCAAGTGAATATGGTAGTTGTGTTTGGGGAAATATTGTGTCAGAGTGCTTTGAAATGATAAAGAGAACGTTATAGTCTTAATTTTACAGACGAAGAAACTGAAGTTCATGAAGATTAATTGTTTCCCAAGGTTGCAGAACTAATTAGTGGAAGACATGGAACTTGAACTCAAGTCTACAGATTGTGGCCACTGTAATGTATAACCTGATTTGACCAAGTATGCATCTGAATCTGTGGGACCAGCCATTTTATCAAACAGTTTCTATGGATCTTGTCGCTTTTGGCAATATAGCTGCTTAATTGGAGTCATATTCCTTGTTGTACAGCAAAATATCCTTTAGAGGCTAAGGAAAATCTCTTCTGAATTACAGGATATAAGAACATGGAATGTATCTTCTTTGGGAAAATGGCAAATCTAAACGCATTTTTACTCTCCTATACTGCACTAGTTGCTATGTCTTCCAGTTTTTAAGCAACTATCTCTTTGACATGGTACCTCAGAGGTTAAGAATATCAGAGTTTAGAGAAGTGAAAAAATCAGTCATTCCCAACCCACACATTGCCAAAGGAACTTCAACATTGTAATGTTAGAAACAGCTTAGGTTATAAACCATAGTACATACATCCATATGTTCAAGAAATATATTCTTAAAATTTTTTTTCTATAATTGCAATTTTTTATAAGAATCACAATTCTGCCCATTATTGGAACCCCAGTCTTGGTTGCATGAGTATCTTTTACCCATTCCCTGTATTACATCTAGGTTAGAGTGACTGACTCAGTGGTAATAAGTAGGGGTAGAGATGTGAGGGTGAATGTGTAATGGCTTAGAGGAGGGTAATACTGGCTTTCACTGGGACATTCATTTTTTATGTTGTCACTCTCAGTCCACAAAACTCCTAAAACCTCCTAAATCAAGGTAAAATCTGAATGCTCACCAGGTAGCCATATCTACTCTGTGGTCATGTGGCTTTATCAGGACCTACCATTTAAACCTGGGGTGACTCAGGACTCCTCTGCTTTCAAATTCCCAAGCCTCTGCATTTTTTTCTTACAGTCAGTCCTAGGGCTTCCTAGAAGGCAGAGTCCGAGTACCTGCCCCAGGGATCTCCGTCATCTAATCCCTCTTTAGTGCTGTTAATTCCGCTAGTTGCATGCTTGAAAGTGGCTAAAATGGGATGTTTTGAGTTATATATGCTATTACAATCAAAAATTTAAAAGAAATGATTCAATTTACAGCAATATTTTTATTTAGGCAAGTTGCAAAGATAGTAGAAAAGTTTCCCATATACTTCATACCCAGTTTTTCCAATTATTAACATCATACATCACTATGGTATATTTGTTACAACCAATGAAACAATGTTTTTATTTTATTATTCACTAAACTCAATATTTTATTAAGATTCCCTTAGTTTTTTGCTTAATATCATTTTTGTTTGTTTGTTTCAGAACACATCCAGGATGCAATATTACATGTAACTGTCATGACTTAGGCAGTTCTTGGCTATGGCGGTTTCTCTGACTTTCCTTATTTTTTATGACCTTGACAGCTTTGAGAAATGGTCAGGTATTTTATAGAATGTCCTTGAATTGGAATTTGTCTGCTGTTTTTCTCATGATGAGCCTGGGTATTTTGTTTTGGTCAGCAAAACATATCAAGGGTACCTTAATAAGGTTAGCGCTGATAACATTGACTTTGAACACCTGACAAAGGTAATGTTTTCCAGATTCCTCTCCTAGAAAGTTGCTCATGTTTCCCCCTCTTCATATACTGTACACTTTGGAAGAAAGTCACTATGCACAGCCTTAAGGGGTAGAAGGTTATGCTCCCCTTCCTTGAGCTTAGAGGACCAACAATGATTTGACATTTTTCTGAATAAATTTGTTTCTTCTCCATTTATTTATTTATTCAGCTATCTGTTTCACTGTATTGCTTATTTTGTTGCTCAAAATATGCTTTGACCAATGGGAGTTCGTTCAGTTGACTCCTGTGTCCCTTTGTCATATCCCCATTATTCTGCTTTTTTGAATACTTCCTTATTTTCTAGAACTACAAGAAACTTCAGGTATATCTTTTTTATTCCCTTGCCCCAGCCCTAGCATCAGCCATTTATCCAAGGGCCCCTAGTTTTTGGTTTGGAGAATGGTATCAGAAACCAAGATCTGGATGCTGGATGTGCTCATCCTTAAAGGAATGTCATCTTTTAGGTCCATTAAATGGACAGAGTTAGGAAATATATGTGTGCTCACTAACCTGTGTGCACACAGGTATCTAGAAGTATTTCTCTATATTTTTATGTATGTTAATCAGTATCTCTATTTAGGTAAACGAGTTAATATAACCAATTCTAATATAGAACCAGATGGTCCATTTGATAAAGGAATACTAAGTGATAAAAAGTATGGCAAAACACAATACTTAGTATTATGTATGCAGGATACCACGTTGTGGATGTCTGAGGCAGTATCGCATAGTAGCTAAGAGCAGAGATTCTGGAGCATCTCTGCCTATGTAAGTGCAAACTCATAAGTACATATTGTGACTCATGATATTTTGGAAAGACCTACCTGATACAAAGAAAAATGACATGAGAAACTACATGTAGGTTGGAGGTTAGGGGCTGTCTATCTGAGACAGAGGCATTAAAATGAAACATAAAGGAAGGCAGGGATAAATTAAAGAGTGGGAAGTCATAACTTTAGAAGGAGAGGAATACAAAATTGAACTGAAAAGTTTGGTATGTTTGAAGAATTGAAAGAAACCCAGTGTGGCTGATTCATGAGGATCATGGAAGAGGGTCACGCAGCAAGACTGGGAGATAGCCAGAGGCAAGGTAATGTATGACTCATGGGTCCTAGGGATAATTTGGAATTTAATCCATAAGAGATAGGAAGCCATTGAAGGAAAGTTACATGATTTATATAATTAATTGCTACAATTAAGATATGGACAGGCCTTAAAGCTACGTAGTATCTGAGATTTCTTAATTAGGGTCCAATTAGAATCTCAAAAAGTCTTGGGGTTAGGGAACACACGAGTATTCTAGTAATTGAATAAATATTTTGAAGAACATTCACTATTAAAGTGAATCATAGGATATTATAAACAAAATATAAGTTTTATAGAATTGGTACATTTTAAAATTCTTTTATAAACAAATAAATCATCAGATTAAAAACTCCCTATATACACACACATAGTCCTTTTGTTATGATGTGGCTGAAATATTAGTTAGTTGTTGATTCTACAGTTTGACACTCTTGAAAATCATTATTTTTTCAAATAATTTCCATTTAATTTAAGCTGTCAAAATTTGGGGGATGTTTTCTTGGAAGGAGGAGTGCTTTTTTTTT